>JAQQSK010000766.1:0-72269 GCA_028658325.1 Potorous gilbertii
CATTTTCCCAGCCAGTTACTTTACTTCTGAGAGTCCTCTCTACACCTGCCAAGATTTGCCCAGCTAGTGCTTGGGGTCTGAGATTCAAATGCTGCTCCCCAGCCTCAGGGCTTTTGGCAGCAGACCTTGCTGTTATTCAATGGGAGCTTATCTGCTGGTGCTCAGGTGGGGGCAGGGCCGCCTCCCAGGTTCAGTTCCCTCAGTGGGTTTATGCAGAGACCTTCTGTAATGGAGCTGCTGCTGAGCTCCTGCCTGCTCTGGGAGCCTCTGGCCACCTGCTGCCTCTGCTGCTGCTGCTGCCACTGCCTCCCAAAGGGGCCTGAGTCCCAGAGACACCCTGCTCCCCTCTCAGCCTGTCTCTCTCACTGACCTGAGAGTCCGTGGGTGGAGGGAACTTCGCGGCTGCTGGAGATTCTGTCCCTGAAGCCTGCTCGGATCTGCTCGCTCCTCTCAGTGCTGCACGGCCAGGGCAGGGGAGGGCTCTGCTCTCGTCTGGTGCGTGACGGACCTTTGGGATCGGTTCTTCAGGGCTCTCTGGAATGGAAATCTCCTTCACTGTGTTGCTGCGCGGCTTCCACTGTTCCAGAATTTTTTGGGAGTTCTTTTTAGAGGAAATCCATGGGCTGTGGGTTCAGAGCTAGCGTAGGTGAGTTTTTCTAGTCCGCCATCTTGGCTCTGCCCCCGCTTGCCTCTTTTATGAGAGATAATTTGCCCCATTCCATTTTTTCCTTTCTCCTCCCAATATATTTCTCTCTCACCACTTAATTTCATTTTTTTAAGATATGCTCCCATCCTATTCAATTCACTCTGTGCTCTCTGTCTGTGTGTGTGTGTGTGTGTGTGTGTGTGTGTGTAATCCCACCAACTACCTAGATACTGAAAACTTTCAAGAGTTACATTGTCTCTCCAAATAGGAATGTAAACAATTCAACTTTAGTAGATCTCATGACTTCTCATTGCTGTTTACCCTTTCATACTTGTCTTGATTCTTGTGTTTGAAGGTCAAATTTTCTTTTCAGCTCTGGTCTTTTCATCAAGAATGCTTGAAAGTCCTCAATTTCGTTGAAAGACCATATTTTCCCCTGAATTATTATACTCAATTTTGCTGGGTGAGTGATTCTTGGTTTTAGACCTAGTTCCTTTGACTTCTGGAATATCCTATTCCATGCCCTTTGATCCCTTAATGTAGAAGCTGCTAGATCTTGTGTTATCCTGATTGTATTTCCACAGTACTGGAATTGTTTCTTTCTAGCTGCTTGTAATATTTTCTCCTTAACCAGGGAACTCTGGAATTTGGCCACATTGTTCCTAGCAGTTTCTCTTTTTGGTTCTCTTTCAGGAGGTGATTGGTGAATTCTTTCAATATTTACGTTGCCCTCGGGATCTAGAATATCAGGGCAGTTTTCCTTGATAATTTCATGAAAGATGTTGTCTAGGCTCTTCTTTTGATCATGGCTTTCAGGTAGTCCCATAATTTTTAAATTGTCTCTCCTGGATCTATTTTCCAGGTCAGTTGTTTTTCCAATGGGATATTTCACATTCTCTTCCATTTTTTCATTCTTTTGGTTTTGTTTTGTGGTTTCTTGGTTTCTCATAAAGTCATTAGCCTCCATCTGTTCCATTCTAGTTTTGAAAGGACTATTTTCTTCAGTGAGCTTTTGGACCTCCTTTTCTGCTTGGCTCATTCTGCTTTTGAAAGCATTCTTCTCCTCATTGGCTTTTTGAACCTCTTTGGCAATTGAGTTAGCCTTTTTTTAAGGTGTTATTTTCTTCGGCATTTTTTTGTGTCTCCTTTCGCAAGGTGTTGACCTGCTTTTCATGCTTTTCTTGCATCTCTCTCATTTCTCTTCCCAGTTTTTCTTCCACCTGTCTAACTTGATTTTCAAAATCCTTTTTGAGCTCTTCCATGGCCTGAGCCCATTTAATATTGAATTTGGATATTTGGGATACAGAAGCCTTGACTCTTATGTCTTTCCCTGATGGTAGGCATTGTTCTTCCTCATCAGAAAGGATGGGAGGACATATCTGTTCATCAAGAAAGCAACCTTCTATAGTCTTATTTTTTTCCCCTTTTTGGCATTTTCCCAACCAGTTACTTGACTTTTTGGGTCCTTTGTCAATCGTAGTGTATACTCTGGGAATCTGTGACATCTCAGTTCCTCCCAGGTGGCACAATCAGGTGTGACCTGGTCTGGAAGCAGAGAGGGATTTTTGTGCCCAGAATCTTAGCAATTACCTCTCTACAGCCACTTGGCCTCCAGTTTCACAAAGTCCGTACTGGGCAGGGGGCGGGGTGCTGATTTTCAGATAAGCTGGATGAGCAGGGCTGCCATTCACTTTGAGACAAAGACCACCTCAGCCAGGGCCTCCACCCAGGGCTGAGGTAAGGCTCAGCTCTTCAATGCCCCCAGGGGTTTTTATACTCCAACCATGGAGCTTCCATACAGGCTGTTGTGCTGGCTCTGTGGCCGTTGCCTGCTGCCAGAGCTACGGGAAGGCCCTTCTCCCTTCCTGGCCCCCTGATAAAACCCTGTCACTGACCTTTGGTGCCTGTGGGCCAAGGGATCCAAGGACCCGCTTCTGTGACTAGAGATTCCACCCCAGAGGTGTCATCCTCCCAGAGTCTCACACAACGTGACCAAGGCTGGGCTGGGCTCCATGCTTGGCCCCCACGTCTGGTGCAACCGACATTTCCATGGGCCTTTCAGGTCTCTGTGGGCTGAAAATCTCCACTCTGTTGTTCTCCACTTCTGCTGCTCCAAAATTTGTTGAGATCCCTCTCTACAGGTATTTTATGGGCTGTGGGGGAAACCCTGAATAAGTGTGTCTTTCTAGTCCACCATCTTGGCTCCAACCCCCCCCCCCCCAAATCACTGTTGATTAGATAAATGAAAGTTAACACAACTTTGCAGTACTACCTTAGACATATTAGGAATGACAAATGCTGGAGGGGATGAGGGAAAAATAGATATACTAACAAACATTTGGTGCAGTAGTGTACTGGTCCAACCATTCTGGAGAACAATTTGGAGTTATGACCTAACTGCTATAAGATTGTGCATACTCACAGCAATACCACTAGTAGATCTATATCCCAAAGAGATTAAATAAAAAGGAAATATATATATATATTTACACACAAAATTTGTAGCAATTCTTTTTTGTGGACAAAGAATCGGAAATCAAAGGGATGTTTTTCAATTGGGAAATGGTTGAACTAGTTGTGACAGAAGATTGTGATGGAGTATTATTATGTCATAATAAATGACAAGACGAGTGATTTCAGAAAAAAAAAATATATGGCAAGACCTACCTGAACTGATATAAGGAGAAGTGAGAAGAACAGGGAAATAATTTTGCACAGTAATGCAATGTTGCACTGTGAAATACTTGGTCACTCTGATCAATACAATAATCTAAAATAATCCCAAATGATTTATAATGAAAATATGTCATTCATCTCAAGAGACAGAGAAGTGATGAACTCTGAGTGAGAGTAGGAATATATTTTTTTTATTTTTCTTTTTTCTTGCTTGTTTTTGAAAGATGGCTAATATGGTAATATATATTGCATAATTTCACACATATAATTAATATCATATTGCTTGCCTTCTCAGTAAGTAGGAGAGGAGTTGGGAAGGAGACAAGCGATTTGGAATTCTAAATTTAAAAGGAAAAGAATGTCAAAAATAAATAAATGATAAAATGTTTAAAAGGATTGATTGGAATAGCAGAGATTCAAGTAAGATAGATAAATCTGAACTAATTAAGGCAGAGGCTATTTTATTTTTGTCTCTAACATCTAGTGTTGCATCCTACATGACATTTGTTCTTAATAATGTTTGTTAAATTGTACTAAAGATGATGGCTCTTACAGCATATAAAAAATAAAACCATTTGACAGGTCTTTCTAACGTTATTCTTGTGAATGAGATGATCAGATGTCGGTTTGATGATGGTACAGTTAGCTTTCTTGGTAAGCCTCAGCTCATTGTGAACTTTAGTTACCCTGTTGTTTTTGTTAGAGGATGATGTTATTCTTTTGTATTGATCTTCTGTTTTCTGCTGATGCTTTCATCTGCTGTCCATATCTTTTTCAACAGTACCTTGGACATCCACACTGGTCTGTTTAGACACGTCGCCTTTTTGTCCTCATTCAAATTGTTTCTCTTTTATTTGTGAGGGATTTGCATTCCTCCTGGACTGATCACTCTAATCAATGAACTGATCAAGCAAATCATTAAATGCCTATGGCTGAGCACATGCCAGATTATGAGGATAAAAACAGAATGAATGAAATAATCAATAATCCATAGGATTTTTCCAAATCTCTTGAAACATCTTCTCCCCAAATCCTTAGGAGGTGTGGGGTTAAACTATTACTGACTTTCCTCTATCTACTACAAATTTCAGGATGGCATGCTAATTTCTGCCAAAGGATCCCATCAATTCCTTCTTAGGAAGTTAGGCCTTTTTTTTTTTGGTAAGAAAACATTCAGTTTGTCACTTACATTTTGGATCTTCTACCTTTAGAAGGAAGAAATAAAATTAAAATATGGCATGAAAGTATTTACTGGTTTGTTTTTTAGTAGACAGAGAGCTCCAGCATATGTTCAGATAAATGAATTCCTCCTTTATGGTTATTCCAGGGTCATAATGTATACTGAACTTCCTATCTATTTTTTTTATAAAAATGTCTTGTTTCTGTCTTCATTCAATTTCACCCAAATGTTCTCCACCACGCTGTCTCACCTCAGTCCCAGATACCCTCACAAGCATATTTTATTATACGATGCAAATCTGTTTTCCCCTTCCTTTACCTATCCTGTTCCATTTGAATGAGTATATCCTCTCAGAGTTATAATCCAGTCCATCACAATGAGATTCAGTAAAAACCTAGGATATGAAATTTACCACCTTGCATTATGTTTTCTATTTTATCTTATATCTCACCCATACATTCTTCATTTGCATACAGACTTGTGAGACTGTGTATTTTATTGTTAGTTTTTTTCTTCCTTGAATTTTGTTTCCTATAAATTTCTAAGCATATATATTGCTATTCTTTTTGCACTATAGGTAATCTTAATACTATCTAGCACGGTGGATATATTCCCACAGTTTTCTCCCTTTCATGTTCTCTCCCTTTGATTATATTTTAAAATTGCAGGTAAACAACAGTCCTTGTTAGGTTTACTTAATATCTAATAGTTTTTCACTTTTGGACCACTGTAACACTAAATGTGAAAACTTGCACAAATCATAAAACTCTTTGTTCCCCATCTATAAATTTAGACTGCTAATGCCTGTACTACCTACATCCCAGAATTATTATATCAAATACAATGGATTATTATTAAAATTTTCTTATAGTATAGTAATTGTGCATTTCTTATCTCTTCTACCAAAACTAGACTATAAGCTTCTTAAGGCTAGGGATTATGTCTTTTTTAAAATTGTCCTCCAAAGTTACACATGACAAAAATGTGTATTTTGTCATGCAGTTAATCATTAATAAACTTCAATATATGAAAATTACATATTTTGCAAATGTTTAACTCAGAATTTTATACTATAAGATCATCATGAAAGTTTAAATCTTTAGTTTGACCTATCTAAGTATGTTGGAGATTTTCCAATTTGCCGTTAACAGCAAATCTTGGATTCAGTCATGTTTTGAAAGTAGACACTTGCTTACGGTTGTATCTGTAGATCTGTTGTGTCAGTGTGTTTTATCTGAGGGATGCCAATTTTCACAACCTCATTTAATTGTGCTGGTTTTTAATTATCTTTCATTCATTGGGTAACCAGAATATTCCAGTGACTGAGTCCAAGTCAAACAGCTTTCTGATGACTGAGTTTGGCCAGGCAGGCAGGTTTTCAGGATGTAACTGAAATTGAAATTATTTTGCAAAAGTCTATTTATTCTGTTTGTGCTGGTTGATTCTCTGAAGCATTTGCTCCCCTTGTCTTCTGGGTGGTTTCTCATTACTGTACTGCAGATTGTTAGCAACACCCAATGACTTCCCATGTGCCAGGGGAAAAAATGGTGACAAAAGCAAATCATTTAATGTTGCTGAGTTTCATTCTATATCTTGCCTGAATTTATAAAAAGGAAAACCAAGACCAGAATATCAGTTCCTATTTTAATGACAGCATCTGCTGAAATCCTCAAGGGGTTCTTTTCTTGTATTGTTCTGCATTATGCTAGGGCCAAAGTAGCGAGAGGACCTTAAATCTAATTTTCTAAGTCACCCCCATTAGCTAATCCAGACTTACAGATTCATGATAAGAGGCATCAGTAAAGACACAAGGTTTTCGTTGTACACACACACACACATACACACACACACACACACACACACACAGAGGGCATCTTGAGATGCCTTAATATGACCCCCTGAGACTACAGGGTAAACAGATTGATGAAAGAGCAGGTCAGCACTTGCTTCATTAACTTATAGTCTCATAGAGTTGCCTAGGGTAATCATTGAGAGGTCAGGTGACTTACCCAAGACCTCATAGCCGATAAGTTTTACAGGCAAAGTTGGAATCCATATCTTCCATGCTCTTGATGGAGTGTTTGGATGCATGTGCTTGGACCCCAATTCCAGAATCACATTTCTCTTTAAAAATCACATTTCTCCCTAGCCTCAAAACACCATCCCAGGCAGTTTCTCCCCAGTCTTAGCACACAGCCTACCCCAACAAAACATTTATCTTTTTGCCTGATACAGTAACCAGCTGCACCTATAGCATGTATTAGTTAGAACCAGCTGTGTACTGGCTGAAGTGGCTGTGTACTGGGTCATAATGACAGTTACTACTCACTGACCAATCGTATGTATCCTAGACTTAGACATGCATATACTCCTTTACATTTATCATTTCCAACAAGACATTGATGAGAGCAGCCTGGTATTCCTTTGTCAGTCCTGACTGTTAGTTGATTTAGTAACATTTCAGGCATAAAACCACACCCCCATGTAGCCCCCACTTGGTCTACTTCTCAGTGAACTCTGGGTAAAATACCTGTGCAATAGATACTAAAAGTGCATGTTCCTTTAAGAACTAATCACTCCCTAATCAGACCCTGAATCACCTAATTAGCATATTTGGCACATGTTTTACTATAGAATATCCTATATAAACTTTACCTGTACTCCTCTAAGGTTGCAGGTTCCCTAAGAACTCTTGCCTCCTGAAAACTGTAATAAATCTTTACCATGAACTCAAGAATACTTGAGTCTGTGAATTCATTCTAGGTCACCTGTCCCTGTACCCCAGTCTTTTCAGGGATTTCAATCCATTTTCCAGCCTTCATCACTTTCAGACCAATTCTCTATTTGCCATGCCATTCTATTTCTTTCCTCTAAGCAGCCACATCCAAGGACCCAAAATATAAGCTAAAGCTATGTGTTTATATAGAATGTTCTGTACACTTCATTATCAAAAGTTGTATAACCTACCATCTAAATCTCCTGTTCAGATTTCTCCTTAAGGCATGCAGGTTACTCTGTTTGCAAAGGTTCAGCTACTAGTGTGCAGATCCTCAGAAATACTTTGAATATTATCCTGGAGACTGACTGCCACTCTCTGAGGGTCAGCCCAACCAAGTTCAGAGAATGTCATCATCAAACAGTTGGCTAAATGGTGAGGGTTTTTTAATCAGAGCAACTCATGAAGAACATAATTTTTCTCATCTGTCAAGTGAGGGGGTTGAACCAGGTTACTTTGGATGTGCCTCCCAGCTCCAGATCAATAAGTCTGTGATCTGGGAAGGCATATAAGAGTTGTGGCAACTCTTTGAAGCATTAAAAGTATTTATTCCTGTGGCCAGTCAAACCTCAAAAAGCATTTGAGTGCAGTGCAAAAAGTACTCAATTAGAAGTGAGGAGATCTGGATTTCCATTACAATTCAACCACTAATTAGCTTCATGACCTTTATATATCTGGATATCAGTTCTCTTATCTCTTCAATTACAGACCATATAGTGTCAGAGGTGACTTCCCACATGATTATTCTATGAGTAATAACTATAACATTTTAGAAATTAAAATTTTAGAAATTAAAATTTAAAAATAAAAAAAAAAACACAAATGTACATCAGTCACATACACAGTGGAGCAGAGGTCAGCATGCTTAATTGAAGTTACCTTCCAGAGAAGAGCTAGAGGGAAAAATATTTCCTAGAGTCATAGATTTTGATTTGAAAGTTTCTGTAGAGATCATTTAGTCCAGAATTTTACAGATGAGAAAAGTAATGTACAGAAAGGTAAAATGTCTTACCTGTGGCCACATAGAAAATTCAGGGCTTGAGTCTATGATCTCTTATTTCAAACCCAACACTCTTTCACTATATTCCAGTATCTTTCTAACATTATTTTATGAGGATGATTTTGTGGAAGAGTAATGAGAAATTCTCGAATCAGGGCTTCTCAATTTCACAGTTTTCCTCATCTTATAGCCAAAAAAGTGGAACATGGTCAGAAGGTAATATTGGGTCCAGCCTTCCACAGGATTAAGGAAAATAGGAGTATCTAGAAAAATCAAATCAATTTGATTAGCCTTTCCTTTATCAGGCAGTTGTTCAGTCATTTTAGTTGTGTCTAGACTCTTTGTGAGTTTTCTTGGCAGAGACATTGAAGTGGTTTGCCATTTCCTTCTGTGGCTTATTTTACAGATAAGGAAACTGAGGCAAATGGGGTTAAATGATTTGCCCAGAATAGTAAGTGTCTGAGGCCAGATTTAAATTCAGGAAGATGAGTCTTCCTGACCCCAGGCCTATGCGATGTGCTACCTAGCTGTCTTTGATTAGGCTAGTTTCATCTTAATCAAAAAGAAGACATGACCTCTTACCAATTACTATCTAATTTGTAAAGTAGCTGTCAAAATACCACAAGGACTTTAAATCACCATAGCTAACAATCATTTGGCTTATAAGAGGGACATGGATGAAAAATGCTGGAGATAGCTTGAGGCAAGAAGCCAGTGTTCAAATCCTGCCCCTAATACTTACCACCTGTGTAACCTAGGGTAAATGATTTAATTCCCTGAGCCTAAGTTTCCTCATCTGTAAAATGAGGAGGTTGAACTAGACAATTTTTGAAATTCCTTCCAGCTTTGCATCTATGATATTGTGGTCTTGTCTACCCTGAAAATATTTGAGATACTTTCACTAACCCCATCAGTTAGGTTGTTCTTGGTGTCTTGACCTGTTTTAGCCTTCATGAAATTTCCAGGCCATGAAAAACTATCAGTCTTCTTGGAAACTAGTGTGCCATCCCTGAAGTACAGTGACCAAGTTCAAGTGTTCATATGAGGTAAGAACTAAGGACTTATATCCTGAGCTGCCACCTACAGCCTGCTACTGGGACCTGTCCTGATTCTCTGCCCCCTACCCTGTTAAGTCTGTTCCTACCTATAACAAATCTTAGTTTTCTTAGCCTTTCTTTCCATCTAAGAAGAGATGATCTCCAAGTCAGTGGTGACAAACTCAAAAAGAAACAGGCGTAACTAAACCATACATAAAGATCCCTGTATGCCACATGTTGACAGTTTTAATATTAATATTATCTACCTTTTCTTGTATTTTTATTTATTTTATTAAATATTTCCAAATTGCTTTTCAATCTGGTTAAGACCACAGTTGAGAGGCTGCATATGGTCCATGGGCCATGTTTGACACCTCTGGGGTAGCACATAGTCAGCCTTCACTCAGAGATGCAGCTTCACTATCCTTTGAGCCACATCTCCAAGTGATTATTCTAGAGAGTTCACAGTTTCAGCAATTCCTCCAAATCGTGATATGACCATGGTTAAAAGAGGTCTGGCAATCCAAAGAAAGCCATTACCCATGGTGATTGTTTTTCCAATGGGTAATCATTCATCCTTAATTTGGATCCAAGAGGGCTTCCACAGCACAGGCATTGTTTCATGTTAATGCTATCTTGGATATGATGCTTTCCATTACAGGAACAAGGGGCCATAGTCTGTAGCCAGTTGCATATTTATTGCAATGACGATTACCCATATTAAAAAGAGTCATCAGGTTACACAGTTTCAACCACCAATCCTCTTACAAGGCTAACATCATTAAGAAGCAGACTTCATATATCTTCACGACAGAACTACTGAACCCTCCACAGCCTAATGAATAGACTGTCACAATCTTCTCTAACATTTGTATGCATCATATTTTTATTTCTATCTAAAAGCCAAATACTTCAATGCTTATGAATTCCATATTACAATGGCAGCTGACTGACTGTAATGTTTCTTCAAGAGAAATCAGCTATCTCATGTTCACTTCCCAGCAAACTCTGCCTTTCTTGGTTTGTGTCTCTCTTTCTTCTTATCTCCCATTCTTCAGCAGTATCTTCTGTTTTCCATTCTAATTTCACCAGTCCCACACTATTTCATCTGAGATTTTCATATCTATCTGTCTGTCTGTCTGTTCATCTGTTTGTCTATCTGTCTATCTATCTATCCACAGACATAGGCATATACTTCTATACATATGTATATGTTTAGATATATGTGCATATATTTAAATATATTTGATCATTAAGAAGCTCCTTCATATTCACTCTATGCTTACCAAGGCAAATGACGATAGTCTCTGGAGTTATAGGAAGATACATGTTCCCACAATATATCATTTTTGCTATGCAGGGAAAATTCTCCAGTCTAAACAGTTTAGGAATTTTGTGAGGGCCTCTTTTTTGTGAGAACACAGCTGTGGTCAGTGCCAGGCCCCATCCTTATGCAAACTTGGCAATCATTCATGACAATAATGGTTCACATTTCTCTGAAGATCAATAGAGGTCAGGAGGTCAGGATGGAAGCATCTCAACTAATGGAGTTTAGTGAAGAGAATGTTACAAATGTCCTAATGGTTGTTGAGACCATAGAATTATAGATGTAAGAGCTGGAAGGAAGGCCAACTAATTCAACTCTGTCATTTGATAGATGAGGAAACTGAGGTTCAGGGTGTTAAGTAAATTACCTTAAGTCACGCAAGTTGTGTTAGAAAAATGATTTGAACTCAGAAACTAGATTAGAACCTTTGATTCTAGAACCAGTGTTTTTTGTATAGGATTGAACCTCTCAACAAATTGTATGTAGTCTAGAGACAACACAGTCAGTAGGGGGCATTCCTGGGGGCTTTTTACTAACACTATCAAACTCAAATAGAAATGAGAGCCACAAAATCAGATGCCTGCAGATCTCAAATTGACTTAGTTTTAAAATGAAATGTTGTAAGGAATTATTATTCCATTTTTATTTATTTTGTTAAATATTTTCCAATGATATTTTAATCTGGTTTGGGCCATACTTGACAGTTTTGCCAGTCTATGGGCCCCATATTTGATGCCTCTGCTTTATGCAAAACATAGTCATATGTAATTTCATTTGATTCCTTTAATAACCCTGTGAAATGGGCAGTTCAAACATTATTACAGCCATTTATAGATGAGTAAATTGACACTTAGATATCATTTTTTCTTCTACAGGATACTAGAAAGGATAATTAGGAAAAATTGCAAAATTACGAACATCTTATAGGCTCTTTATTTAACATTCCTCAGCCTCTTTGCTACCCACCTCTAGTTTTGCTGTTTTTGTTTTTTATAAACTGCATTTATAGATTACATGGGGTGGGGACCTAAAGTGCGGGAAAGCCAGAAAGGTGAAAAAGAACCAGGAAAGAAGGAGTAATAAATGCCAAACATGGGTCTTATTTGAACCTAGAGGTAAGAGGGAGCTATAAGAGTTTTTAGAGGAGGAGTTCACATAGTCAGATCTAAGCTACAGAAAAAAAATTGTAGTTGAATTGATGATGGAGATGAGATGAAATGAGCTGAGATGAGGAGTGGGGAGGAACTTGAAGCAGGGAGATCAACTAGAAATCTATTAAAATAATCCAGGCCAGAGGTGATAAGGTCATTAACAAGTGTGTTTTTTGTGTAAATGTATAAATGGGAGAGGGAGAAAGGGAAGAAAGGAAGGAGACAGAGAGAAAGGTATATGAGAGGTATACACACACACACACACACACACATATGCGCACACACAACATATGGTATATATCTGGATTATATACTATAACAACTGTTGTGAACATAGAGATGAACATAGGAAAATCTGACAGTAGATTGAATATGTGAAATAAATGTGAGTAAGGAGTGAAGGGTGACACCAAGATTGCAAACCTGGATTAATGAGAGGATGGTGATACCCTTGATAGTAATTTGAAAATGCTGGAAATATCTATTTGGAAATCACCTGTAGAAAGAAGAGAATTAAACACATAGATGCTGGTGAGATCATTAAGTGAGAGAGCATTGAGCAAGGGTGGGTAACCTGGGGCCTTGAGGCCATATGTGCTCCTCCAGGTTGTCAAGTGCACCCTATGACTGAATCCAAACTTCATAGACCCAATGCCTTAATAAATAAAATGAAAGAATTTCTTCTGTGAAGTTTGGATTTGGTCAAAGGACCACACTTGAGGATCTAGAGGGTCACATGCGGCCTCAAATCTAGAGGATTCCCACCTCTGATATAGAGCAAAAAGAAAAACAATCCCAGGACAAAGTTTTGAGTAGGAGTGGAGGAGGAATTGATAGGGGTTAATTGCCCACAGTTAATGGGTGTGGTATGAATGAAGAACTAACAAAGGACCTTGAAGAATAGGCAGACAGAATGGAAGAGACGTAGGATAGGGCAGGGTCATAAAGCTTACAGTGAGTATCTAGGAGATGATTAAATATTATAGATAATTTGACAAGAATAATTGAGAAATCATCATTAAATTAGGAATTTAAATATTATTGCTGACTTTGGAGCAATTGACTTTAGTTAAATGGTGAAATTAGAAGCAAGAATATAGAGGATTTGGAAGAGTAAGAGGAAAACAAATGGAGAAACTGAGTTTAGATTTTTTTCAAGAAGTTTAGTCATGAAGGACAAATGGAGATACAAAACAATAAGTAGTAGAAAAGGTAGGATCGAGTGAGGGTTTTCATGTTTGGGGAAGACATGCCTGTATTTGTATGCATCATGGAAAGAGCTGGAAGTTATGGATAAAAAGATGAGAGAGAATAGCGTTTGACCATGAGGGCAGCATGCTGGAGAAGAAAAAAGGGAAGTGAAATCCATGGTGTATGTAGTAGAGTTTGCTTTGGCAAAGACAATGGCCACCTAATCTTATAAGCCCAAAGTGAATGGGAAAAGACAATGTGTAACAGGGAGCTGGAAAGTCTGGGTGTGGGCAGAGAGAAGGTAACCACATGGGCAGGGGGACAATGAAGCATGATTAACCTGGATCCATCCCCAAATTAAAGCCTTCACAAAGAATTTATCGTTTAAAGAAGAGAGGCAACATGATAGAGGGATGTTCTAGGGTGAGAAGGTGGCTGAGATATGGTAGCAATGCCCATAGAGGTAGGAGCGCAATGGGCAATGAAGGGCGATGAAGCATGGTTGGCCTAGACCCATCCTCCAAAAGTGACAGGACTCTGAAATCTAAGTCCATTATTATTCTTTTTTTCTAAGAGAAAAGGGGACAAATCTAATCCATCTTCTGCATACTCTCCCTTTAAATACTTAAAGATAGACATCATGTCCTCCTGAGTCAGCCTTTGATCAATTTTCAAATAACAAAAACTCAAGGACCTTCTTCACTTATTGCTTGATAGAACTAAGACCCAGCTACTTAGTGGCACAGCCAAGACTAGAACTAAATTCTTAAAAATTATTGCCCTGTATTCTTTCCTCTAGACTGCAGGGAATAGGAAGAACTAATTGTTCAAGTCTGAACTATAATTGTGGACTGTTTCAGCTTACTAAGGAAAAAGGGCAGTAATCCCACTGCCATCATAGAAAACAGAAAGTTCAGCTCTTTGGATTTCTCTGCATGTTCTTTATTCTATTTTTGGAATGGGCTCCTGTTTCTGATTTGACAAGCCATCTGCCTTGTTAGCTTTACTTCCTTTTTCCAAATTATTTTTTTCTTTGAAAATAAACTCTAGAATGAGGCAGCCAAAGTTGAGGCCAAAGAAAAAAAAATGAAGAAAACCCACAAACAAATGCCTCCTTAGCTGTAACATCCATCTCTGGTGTTTTTAATTTGTCAATTTATTTTGCTTATTTGAGAACCAGATGAGCAGGGATGAATGGGGACCTCAAAACTACATTCTGCACTTGAATATGGTGATTATCAATTATTTTTCAAAAAATTCTAATTACGGGATGGAATGACATCCTTGGAAAGCTTTGAGGGAAATGTGCCTTAGCTATGAAAAACAAAGTTCTCTTTTTGATCTAGCTAAACAAGATGATCTCACAAGCCCTACTTAAACAATCAAGAGTTTTGAAACAAAATTATTAGACAGTGGAGAAAGTTTCCCAAAAATGAAGATAAGAGGAATATGTGTCTGCCTCAAAATCTCTAATGATCAAAATCAACAGTTTTTTTAAGTCATAAAATGTTGTGTATGGGTCTGCAATTGACACAGAAAATGTCCTCATTTAGCTTCTGCCTGAAAGTAGAGGCAAAGGTGACTAATTTCATGTCAGTATAATTGTTCTTCAAAACAAAATCTTAAGACAAATGTCCTTTATGGCATCTTGTTTCGTTTTTTATGCTTTTAAGAAGACATGATTGCTAAGCCAAGCGCAAGGAAAATCCTCAGTTTGGTTTCCAAGTGGGTTTTCTGACACTTTCCTTTCCTAAGCCAAGGGACTAGGAACACAAGAGTCAGGTTCTTCTATTGTTAATGAGGATTGTTAATCACCATTAGTGCTCCAGAGCTTTGGCCTCCATTTCGGTCTTCTCTGCCTATTTCTTTTTGTATGTGATGGCCATGGGACTCTCTCTTCCTGGCTACCAAGCTGAAATGGAACTACTTTTGTAGCCTACTGGAAACACCATAATTTGCTATCACACAGAACATAATTTTTTTTAAAAACTAGTTTAGTCAGAGAAAGCAAGAACTTTTATAGCTGCTGGGTTTTAATCAGTGTGTCCTAATGTGGAATAAGCATAATGTGAGGTGAGGACACAAAACAATCCCTTTTAATTGTAGTAAATGGTATCTTAAGGACCTATTTTGCCACAATCTTAAAGGGCAGGAGCCTCTTTTTAACAATTAATAGAAACCTAGTGGAGCATGGAATCACCACTTAGTTCAGTAAAAGCAGCCCCCCTTGGTTGTGTAGGTGTAATTAGATCCTGAAAAATAATTACTTGTCCTCAGCAATAGCAGTTTTTTTGCTTGCATCCTCTTGTGATCTATGAACAAATTACTTTATTAGGAAATCATTAGAGCATAATTTGTTTCTGTATGCTGCAGACATCAATATTCATTTCTCATAATGAAACTACACCTTTGGATAATGTATTATTATTGAAAATAATATACCCCCAAGTATTGCTTTGAAAGTGTCATTAACCATAACCTCTTAACATTCTAGATGACTGGGAGATTATGCAGGGTTTTTGACGTTTTCTAGCATCCTAATTTATATAATATATATTATGTATATAATATATAATAATACCTTTTCAAGCACACAGAGGTTGAATGACTTGTCCAAGGTCATATGGCTAGTAAGTGGCAGAGCTGAGTTTTGAACCAGGTCACCCAACTCCAAAACAGGAAACTTTCCCTGGAGTCATAATGCCTGCCTGTACCATAAATAAAGTCTCATGCCCTGATGATATAAAACAGATGTTGAGGATGTCTCGATCACAAAACAAAAATAACTGTTTCACTGTTTGATATTTTACTGTTTTCTTATTAGAAAGTCCTTTCTTTACAATAACAACCATGTGATACAAGCAATGCAAGTATTATTTCCACTTTATCGATGAGGAAGCTGAGACTTAGAATGGTAAAATCCAAGGTCACACAAATAATGAGGAGAGCCAAGATTTGAACATAGTTCTTTCATGAATCCAAACCTGAATCTCTGTAATAGACTACATTTCTAGACTACATTTCCTCCCCACACTACATGTTAATGTGCTTTCTAAAAGGAGTCACTGTGATGAGCTGTGAGAGGGGAAACTTGAAACTTACAGAATTTTCGTGGCTTGAACTTTGTGTCTCAATGTATTTGACCAAACACAAATCTAGCATTCTCAGAACAGAATGTTTAGAAGACAAGGAAGAGTAAGAATCGAGACTCCACCAAAGCAGGATGTAATTGGAGCACTTGGGTACTGTGGTAGATAGTATGCTGCCCTTAGCATCAGAAGACCAACACTGGGATCCCTGCTCGTTAGCCAGCTACCTGTATGACCTTAGTGAAGGTCACAACCTCAGTTAACTCATCTGTAAAATGAGGGGATTGGACTCAGTGACCTTTAAGGTCCCTTACAGCTCCAAATCTATAATCCATTAGCTGAGCTTTCATTTCAAATCCTAGACATGTTACCAAAGAACACTGAGATCAAGGCACCTTAACTTTGCATTCCTGGTTCAAAAATGACTTTATTCATGAGTTGTTTCCTTGGTGATTCATTTTATTTATCATGATGGGGGAGAGAGCACAAAACTCAGAAATGTTAGTGAGTGTGCACTTTATTCAAGAAATTCTATTACTGCCCTTCATCTCACTCCAGAAATGTTCAAGAATCTGAATGAAATTCACAATTTGTTTTGGGCAGATGCAGAAAGCTGATGCTATGAAGTTAAGTTGAAGTGTTTCTTTTTTTCTTTTTACTGTTCTTTTTTGAAGGCATTGATTTGCTTAAGGTTTTAAAAAATTCTGCCCATGAAAACTTTTTTATAGGCTAAAATCAATCATTAGAGTTTGAGATGCCGTATCTATTTTTTAAAAGAACGTGACTGACATAAACTATTTCCAAGAGGGCATAAAACATGAAATTACATAATAGCCCATTAAAATATCTGATCAATACCTTGTAGGGAGCATTTGGGTGAGTATAAAAAGAAAAAAGAAGGAGATATGGTATGACAAGGAGTATACCACAAACTGCTAGGTTATCTAGATAGATTGAATGACAAATACCTAATGCAGATCTCAAAGACCTAAGTAGTTGTACTGGGGGGGAAAGGGAAAGGGGGTTGCTGCATGAATTCTCTTTGCTGAAAATAGAATATCCAATAAATACTTAACTTATTTCCTTGGCTTCATTTTAGGACCAGCTAGAATCCTGTCTTTCACAGGAAGTCTTTCTTTTAATTCCAGTGCCTTCCCTCTTTTAATTTCCTATTTATCCTGTGTATATTTGTTTGAATATTCTCTCCCCTATTAGATTGTAATTTTTTGAGGGCAGGGACTATCTCTTGATTTTTCTTTTTTTTGCGTCTCCAGTACCTCTCGCAGTACCTGGAATATAGTAGGCTCTTAATAAATGTTTATTGATTGATTAATTTTGTCATTCAAAAAATAGGAGACATGATCATAAGAAAAAATGATTGTGACCAATAAAAAGGAACTGGTTATTGAAGTGAAGATGATTGGAACTTTGGGAGGCAGGGACCATTTTGTAGTTTGTGATAGATTAGGACAGAGACTCAAGACACCATATATGACAGAAAACTATTTTGGTGTTCAGAGAGAAACTGGGAGTATTATCGATTTAGAGCCAGCAAGAAACTCAAAAGACCATATAATTCAACATCTTCATTTTACAGATGAAGAAAAAAGGCCCAGAGAGCTTCAATGACTGACCCAAAGTCACAGAGTTAGTAAATGACAGAGCTAAGATTTGAGCCCAGTTTGCCTGACTCCAAATCCATCAAATTCCCACTGTACTATGCTGCTCCTCTCTACCAAAAGTAATATCACATAACCTGACACTATAAAAATAAAGTGGAAATTGGTGAATCACAGGAAAAAAAATTCTGATAACTAAAAATTAATCTGATGAGGGGGAGGTATTTTTTAAGTGTTTGGCTACATTGTGGGCTTAAACATAAACTGAGTTTTCATATGGATATTTATAAGAAATGGAAGCGAAGACAGGTCATTCAGAATGGGGACAACATAGTGGCACCATTCCTTAAGAATAGTGTCATCATTGATGCTAAGTGAATGCCAGCAAAGTAGGATCTTTTGCTGTTTTTGTTTTAGCATAATCAAGTGCCTCTGAATCTTGCCTTTATTAACCAAGAGTCTTTACAAGGAGTAAAGTACAGAAACAAAAGTTGCTTTAAAGATCTTCCCCATCTATTAATGGGCCTTCCCATTAAAGGGAGTTTGATTAGGGAAGATTTGTAGGAAGGCCCACAGTTTTGTTAATGAGGCCCTGGTTCTCAAGGGTCAGAGCACTGGCTCTAAAAAAAATAAGTATAAATACTCTGAGGATGAGGTTTCACTTTAGGGCTTAGTTTTTGGAAGAAGATTTATATGCCAGATAAGACTCTGGGAAGCTACTAAGCTTCCCCTTGACTTTGAAAATCCAAATGTTGGTCCTTCCCTCTCTGGCAACTATGGTCAGACAAGTTCAACTGTCTGTTGATTTGTGATATATGTATCTCTTATATCAGACAGTTTGGAAGCCCTGTCTGTTGATTTCCTAAACTAAGTGAATGATATATGAGCTCGATTAAAGGAGATTGTTAACCCCTCAAAAGTTGCCTTTCCTTTTGAAGGAAAGAACCTGTGATAGAGCAGGCCCCGCTGTGTATATCAGGATACTTACTGATACAGTGAAATGAACAGAACTAGGAGAACATTGTACACAGCAACAGCAACATTGTGTGATGATCAACTATGACTGACTTAGCTCTTCACAGAATACAATGATTCAGAACAAACCAAAAGACACATGATAGAAAATGTAATATACAACCTTAGAAAGGACTTATAGAGTCTGACTGCATATTGAAGCATACTATTTTCACTTTATTTTTTTGACAGGTTTTTCCCCCTTTTTTCTGTTTCTTCTTTTACAACATGACTAATATGGAAATAAGTTTTAGATGATTCCACATTTATAATCTATGTCAAATTGCTTACCATCTTAGGAAGGATGAAGGGACAAGAGGGAAAAAAACCGAACTCAAAATTTTATTTAAAAGAAGTGTTAAAATGATCTTAAATGTAATTGGGTAAAAAATAAAATGCTATTTTAAAAATTATGTCAGAAAGACCAAACAGAGACTTTTTATAAATACTAAAGGTTCTCCTCATCTCCTTCCTTTCCTCCCCAGGCTATAATGAGAACAAACAAAAGACTGAGGAATGGGGTAGTGTTGCAATTTGAATCATATGAAAAGATGATAACAGATGATGGAGAAAAAGACAGAAGTTCTTCATAATTCATGTGAAAGTGACTTTCAAGTTAGGTATGAGTCAACAACACATCATGGCAGTGAAAAGGCTTCATTTTTTTCTGTGTTAATAGAAACACAATGCCTCAGTTGCAAGCAGTTAGGTTCCTGCTTCCATCTGCCTTGATCAGGTCACACATGGATTCTTGTGTTCAATTCTACACAGCAAATTTGAGGAAGAACATTAATGCATTGGAGAATATTCCTTAGGAGGATTAGAGAAATTTCCTCAAATATTTGAAGGGCTATCATAAAGAAAAATTAGTTTTGTTTTTCATTGTCATAAAGGACAAAACAAGGAACAATGGGAAAAGGTTATAAAGGAGCAGATTTGGGTTCAAAATTAATATAAAATTCCTAAAAAGTTAGAGCTACCCTAACAATTGGAGTAAATTGATGTACCTTGGAAGGTGGTGAACTTCTTATCTCTAAAGATTTCAAGGTGAGATTTCTTTACTATCTGGTAAACGTGTTGCCAGGGAATTTCTGATCGATTACAGTGGATAGGGTCTTTAGTTAAAATCTGAAGCCTTGTGATTGAAGACATCAATTCTGTAAAGTGTGGGAGGAGCCTAGTCTGGGAGATGATCAGAAAAGAGTAGTCCAAATAACCAAAGACCAAATCATCAAGCCAGATTTTTGAAAACATGAGGGAGTCTAGGTTTGGGTGGCAACAGGTTCTCAGGAGAGATTCCAAGTATTATATTATATTATATAATATTAGAATAATATAATACTATATATTATATTCCAAGTATATTCTCTCTGTATCTTGTCATCTGGAGCCTGCTTTTAAGATTCAGTGCCTATGCAAGGTCACATGCTTTAATATGTACTGAAGGATTATGCAAGACCCTAGGATAGGAAGTATAGATGAAAAGAGGAAAAACATAGTTCTTTTCCCTCAAGAAGATTTTTGGCTAAATAACAGTATCTTAGAGGTGGGAAAGAACCACAGAGGTCAACTAAGTCCATTCCCGGAAATGCAAAATTATCCCTTTGCAGTATACCTGACAATAAGTCAGGCTTTGCAGAAAGACTTCAAGTAGAAGAAGAACTCACTGCCTGTTGAAGTAACTCCTACATTTGCATAAGTCTAATAGCTACAGAATACTTCATTTTCTTACATCAATCTCAGATTTGTTTCCTCATTAATCTTCTGCCAAACAGAGCAGGATTAGCATTTAAATAAACCAAACTTAATGGATTTCTTATTGTTGCTCTTGTTTCTTTTCTTTTAATCTTTCTCTTGAGTCTTGTATGTGGAGGTCAAATTTTTTATTCAAGTCTGGTCTTTTAATTAAAAATATTTGAAAGTCCTCCATTTCATTAAATATCCATTTTTTCCTTGAAAGATATTAAATTGTTCTGGGTAGGTGACTCTTGGTTATAACCTTAATTCCTTTACTTTCTGGAATAAAACATTTCCAAGCCCTTGGACTCATCAATGTGGAAGCTTCAAAATCCTGTGTAATTCTGACTAGCTCCATAATATTGGAATTGGTTCTTTTTGGCTATGTGCAATACTTTTTCCTTGATCTGTGAGCTCTGAAATTTGACTACAATGTTCCTAGGAATTTTCATTTTGTGATCTCTTTCAGGTGGTGACCAGTGGATTCTTTCAATTTCTACTTTGCCCCCTGGTTCTAACATATCAAGGCAGTTTTCTTGTATAATTTCTTGAACGGTGTTATCAAGGTGTTTTTTTTTTAATCATAGTTTTCAATTATTCCAATAATTCTTATATTATCTCTCTTGGATCTAATTTCTGGGTCAGTTGTTTTTCCAATGAAAAATTTCACATTTCTTTTCTATTTTTTTATTTTGTTTTATTGTATATTAATGTCTCATAGACTCATTAGTTTCCACTTGTTTAACTCTTATTCTTAAGGATTCTTTTCTTCAGTAAGCTTTTGTATTTCCTTTTTCCATTGGACTTAGTTTATTTTTTAGGGAGTTATTTCCTTCAGTAAATTTTTGTTTAGCTACAGGCTATTGACTCTTTTCTCATGGTTTTCTTGCATTGCTCTCATTTTTTCTTCTACTTCTCCAATTTTCTTTTAAAAATCCTTTTAAAGTTCTTCCAGGAATTCTTTTTTATGCCTGAGATCAAACTACATTTTTCTTTGAGGCTTCACATGTTTTATACTTTTGATGCTATTGTCCTCTTCCAAGTTTATTCCTTGTTCCTCTCTATCACCATACCAACTTTCTATAGCCAAGTTCTTTATTTGTTCTGTTTTGGTTTTTTGCTCATTTTTCCATCTCTTTCGTGACTTGGTGTTTTTACGTGAGCATTGGGTTTGGGTTCTCTACTGTTTCAAGCCTTTTGAACAAACTTTGTCTGCTGGGGTTCTTTGTGTTACTACTGGCTTTCACTGTGCTTCAGGGATTAGCTGCTTGCTTTCTCTGGAGAGCAGGGTTTTTCTTGTGGCTTGTACTATGGGGCGGGCTGCCTCCCTGTTGGCCTCCACTGAGTGTGGAGTTTAGCTGCTGGCCTGCTCCAGGGGTGGGGTCCTGAGGCTGAGTTGCTATGGAAACAGGGTCACTCTGCTGGTAGGCCCCAAAGACTGGGATCTCATTGTTGGTCTGCCACAGGGTGGGACTTTACTACTGCTCAGCAGTGGCATCAGGGCCCTGTTGGTGACTTGAGTTGGGAGTGGGGTTGTTGGGGTTGCCTAGGGTGCTACTGGCTTATAGGAGGGCAGAACCTCACTGTAGAACTGACTCAGGCTTAGAGCTGTGCTGCAGATGCCCTGCTGTGAGGCTAGCTGCAATTGCTTCTCTTTGACCTCTCCTTTCTCACCCCAGTGAGAAAGATCTGTCTTGTCAGGCTGATAAGCTGCCTCCCTGTGGCTAGATCAATTCTAAGGCAGTTTTCTAGTTGTATGTAAGGGAGGTTAGGAGGAATTCAGAGGGTTCCTTCCTTACTCTAACATCTTAGTACTAGAAGCCCTCCATATGACTATATCTTAAAAGATTTTCTACAGATGTGGAAAGAAAGTCACTTAATTGAGAATGGGCATTAAAGTATGTGGCATGAGCCATGATAATGAACTCAGCTATCTTCTCTCAAGCCCCTTCTATCATGAAGGCTGGGTCATCATCCTGACTATAATTTCGTTTCTTTATTCAATTTGGTTCTCAAACAAGTAAAACAGCAGAATTGCATAGAAATGGCATATTCTGATTTTAGCAAGACATTTAGAGTTTTTCCATGATAATTAGTTGGAGACATGGAGGCTTGATGATTGTATCATTAGAGAAGGGTAAACAATACTGCCCAAACAGAGGCATCCACAGCAAGTTCAAGGATAGCCTTGCATGACAAGTTACATATGCCTTCACTCTTATCCTGGTTGACATTTCCATCAATACCTAACACTAAGGTATTTTTTAAACTTCATCAAATTTGCTGATGAACTCAATCTATTAATTCACTACTTATCCCTTAAAGCTTATCATAAATGATACCTCTTCTTCAAATCTCCTTTTTTCTGGTATTTTCCCCTCAGATCTCACAGTGTGGCATAGGAGAAAAAAATTATTCACTTGGAGTCAGTAGAGACCCAAATTTGAACTTCAAATCTGACATTTATTCCATGTGTGACCATGACAAAATTACCTAACCCCTCTAAGTAAAATGAATATTAATAATAATTCCAATAGCATCTATTTCACAAATTGCTGTGAGGGTTAAAAGATATATGAATATCATCAACTACTATTGTGTTTGCTTTTTATTCACCTAGACATATACGCCATGAAGGAACAAACTATGTTTTATCTAAGTTTTTCAGCAGGGTCTATCACAATGCTTGCAAAATAGTAACTGCTAGATAAATGCTTGTTGTATGGATGTATGGACACATGAATGTATGGATACATGGATGGATGACTAAGAAATAGAAGAGAGAATTGAAATTCCAAAAGATCTAGAATGGTGAGCCAAGCTACTAAGTATAATAAAAACATTACAGTTGAATTTAACAGACAAATGACAAAAACCAACAAACAAAACAAAATCAACTTTACAAACTAGAATGAAATAAATGAGTTAAATACCAAATAATAAATAAATAAAACAAAAATAGCTAAGAGATTTTGCTTCCTGTAAATTCAGAACAAATCAGTAGTGTGATTTGATTACCCAAAACAAAAATGTAATATTTTTTGTCTTGTTTTGTTTTGGTTTTGGTGATGTGAGGAGTGTTTCAACCATTTTTTTCTTAGATTGGGGAATAATAGGCAGTTCCTTTGTATTTTACATGTTTGTGGAGAGGGGTGACCTCAGAGGTTAAAGATATGGACAAACCTGTAAGATGACTAAAGGAGTGCAACCAAGAAAATGAAGATTCTAGAAATGACATCCTATTAGGAAGAGAGGAAGAATGGGAAACGCTAACACTGAAAAAGATGAGAGTGTAGACGTGACAGCTGTCTTCCACTATCCCAAAAGCTGACATGGGAGAAAGATTACATTTATGGTCTCTAGCAAAATTAAGTTGTAAATTACAAGAAAGTAGATTTCAACTCATTATAACAAGGAACATTAGAACTTATTAATTAATATAATAAATAATATCATTAATTAATAATTATTATATTATTATAAATATAATTATATATAGATTAATAGAATATGCTTACTTGCAACATAATGTAACTCAAGCCACTGGATGTATGTAAAACTTGAGTAGACAGTTCCATTTTCTGGTGCCTACAATGTGGACAGTGACTGTTAATTCAGAGTAGAAAATTTATTACGTAATTTGTAGGGGCCAGTACAGGGCAAAAATGGTAATGGAGGTATCGGGTTCAGAGACCATTGCAGTTTTTCTCCTATTGAGGGCAGAAGCAGGAGAATTAAATATCTCAAGCTCAAGAACTTGAGTTATAGGAGAAGAATCATAAAAGTTGAGGATAGAAAGAAAAATCAATGACCATCTAATCTAACCCATACAGGAACAATATCTTCATGGGTAATACACCTTGAAAGTGGTCATGTAGCCTCAACCTGAGGACTTGCAAGGTCTCTTTAGGCAGCTCATTCTCCTTTACGATGATTTTAATTGCTAGAGGGAAAAATTTCCTGAAATCAAGCTATTTGGTTTCATTGACATTTCCACCTATTGTTTCTCATTTGATCTCTGAACCCAAACAAAACAAATCTAATCCCTAATCATTTCTCTACAGAGTAGTCCTTCAAACACTGTGAAAGTGGGCAAATGTTTTTGCTTTAGTTTTCTCATCTATAAAATAGGAATGATAAGGATATGTCTCTTACCTAATTGTTATGAAGCTCCAATGAGATAATAGAAATAGCCTGGTACAGTGGGAAAGAACCTTGAATCCTGAGGTTCTGAATTCAAATCTTGTCTTTGATGTTTGCTTACTTGACTGAGATAGAATTGGAAGAAAATACAAAGGAACATAGAAGGAGAACACTCAAGTTCAGAAGCATTTTAGACACAAACCGAGGCCTATGAGCTTCAAGTTTCATCTTTATAATTTATATTTCATGGTATATCTAAATGACTATATATGACCTGCTTCATTGATTTGGGGAACTACTGATGAGGAATTTCATCTACCCATGTAGATGATTATCAGCTATGTACCTTTTAGTCTTAGAGTTGTCTGGGGTCAATGAGAGGGTAAGTAACTTGTCCAGGGTTAAGCATCCAGACTATGTCAGACCCCAAATGTCAGTTCTCTATCCATCACACCAAAACTCTGAGTCATAAGTTCAAAACACCACCTATACATTTTAAAAATAGGTTATAGTTTTCATTTTTAAGTAGATTTCTCTCTGGAATTATGAATTAGGAATTACTCTTGGTTAGAAAGAGAAGATTGAATTGAATTGTTTTCTAATAAATAAGATAAAATGAAGACCACAGAGGCATTTCCAGTTTGCATTGTTCTGAATCAGCAGCATTGATGGGAATGAAATTTGGATGGATAAACAGAGTTAAGAGAGGGAGGGGAGTCAAATGAGAAGAGCAGTGAGAAGGAAACAAAAGGAAAATTAACTCAATAAAAATGCAATAAACATGGCCCAAAAAATACCAGCAGAGAACCAGAGAAGAGTTTATGTTTGTATTATACATTTCAGATGGCTAATTTGCTGTAAAAGTCCTAACAAATAGAAATGAAAATACCTTCTCAAAGGTATCAAATCCTCACTCCTAGAAAATCTAAGTCAAAGCAGGGAAACTATAATGCCCTCTCACCCTTGGCAGGGTTTTGGTTAGCCTTGAAACAGGAGCTTAAATTCCATTGACACTAATGGGAGTTGTATGTGCCTTTGGAGAGGGAACTAACCTAATTATGAGAATTGAATAACTAAATACTCATGAATCATATAGAAATGGATCCCTGCGAGTTATATCCATGGTTAAACTTCATGAAATCACCCAAAGAGTCTGTACACTAACTTTGGATTGGGTTGGCAGTCAGGAAAATGAGCAGCCTCCTTCAAAAGGGGCTGAATGAGTTCTGGGAGCTATCCAAGCAGGAGATGGGCATCAGAGGATTCTGTGGCTGCCTGTTTCACTTTGTAAACTGTGGCACTAGGGAAGAGATTTCCTTATCACTAACATTCTTTATTGTACGCTCAAATGAGGAATTAGTTCTTTTTTCATCAGAAATGCAAAAGGGAAAATTCACATCAATCAAAGTTTTAGCATAGTACTTCTAAGTTAATGGGGAAATGAATGAATGAAAAAAAAAGCTTTAACAAAGCTTTGCAATGCACTCTACTAAGTCCTAGGTTCTCAAGGAACTCACATTCTAATATGGGAAGACATAAATAGAAAAGTTCAGTTGCAGAGAGATGGAAGGAAGGCTCAGTGATCCTAAGGGTTCAATAGCAAAGCAGATGGTAATGCCCTTCTATTAGTGTCATTTTCATTGATAAAAACACATACATTGAACTATCATTTGAAGTTGGTGCCAAGGAATTCGAGATTGAGTTTTCTGAACCTTTGGTCACTGTGGACCTTGAGGAGGTGAGGACTATAGCATCAACATGGGCAATTGCCTGGTTGTTCCTTCTGGTTGTTGCTTTTCTAGGTACTAGTGTATGCTTGGGTAGAAGAGTGCTGTAGTTACTAGGACTTTGACTCTTGCCTGCCTGTAGGTGTGATTGGTTGACTTTCAACAGTAATGAAATATAGAAGTTATAAGTGAAATATAATAGAAGCCCTTTCTCTCCTTTGTGATGGCTGGCTTCTGTGCTGAGCCTAAAAGATGGTAAGGATTCTACTCTGAACAATGAAATGATCCAAGAAAATTCCTAAGGACTCCTGATGAAAAATGCTATTCATCTCCAGAGAGAGGACTGATGAACTATGAGTGCAGATCAAAGAATGTATGTATATTTCACTTGATTTTTCTTGCTCTTTTGCAATGGCTAATATGGAAATATGCTCTGCATGATTTCACATGTATAATTGATATCATATTGCTTGCCTTCTCGGTGTTTGGGGGAGAGACAAGAAGGAAGAAGAGCATTTGAAATTCAAGGTTTTTTAAAAAAAATAATGTTATAAACAAACAAATACAGCATGTGTGTATGTGTGTGTGTGTGTGTGTGTGTGTGTGTGTGGTTGTTGTTGTTAAGGATTCTAAGCTGTGGGGGTAAATAACCTCTCATCACCTGCTTCATTAGATCATTTATGTAAAGCTAAAAGGCATTCTGAAGGCTCTGTATAGTATAACCTCTTCATTTTACAAATGAGGAAATTGAGACTTGGAGAGGTTAGTGACTCAGCCAATATCACTGACTTAGTATATGGCAGGAATGGGATTTTCACTCATACTTCAGGATGATAGATCTAAAGCAGAATGTCATAGGCTACCTCATCCAACCCATTCATTTTAGTTGCTCAGTCATTTCACTTGTGTCCAACTTGTCACGGATTGCTTTTCGGATTTTCCTGGCAAAGATACTAGAGTGGTTTGCCATTTCCTTCTCCTCTTCATTTTACAGATAAGGAAACCAGGGCAAATGAAGTTAAGTGATTTCCCCAGGGTCACACAGCTAGAGAGTATCTCAACTCAGATTTGAACTCAATACAATGAGTCTTCCTGCCTTTAGACCCTGTACTTTATCCATTGTACCACCTAACTGCCACCCTCTTCCCCTTTCATTTTAGTGACTGGGAAATTGAGGTCAAAGAAGGTAAAGTCATTTGTCCTCTGTCACTAAGTATTAAAGGTACGATTTTAATGCAGGTTCTCAATTTCAAAGCAGTGCTCTTTCCATTGTTTCCTATTTTTTCCAAATTCCTTCTTGGGTATCTTATTGAGGCATTTCTGAGTTTTCCAATGTTATGGTAGTAGAGTGTAAAGATTTGGCAATTTCTATCAAGCTAAAAAGATTGAAAATGTAGGTATAGTGATAGACTAGCCTGGCTAAGTTGGAAGTTTGTTCATCACCAGAGATTGTTGTCCACCAAATTTGTTCATTAATTGAAAAAATAAAATTTAATATAAAAAATGAGTAGTATGAATGGCTTCTTAAATTTTATTAAGAATGTTTTCATATCTTTATAACTGTGGGAGGATATATATATTTAGGTTCATTCTAGTTCTAGTGTTGAATCAACTTTGTATGCCTGGTTCAAACTGTGCTTTTCTGTGATGAATATTTTTAATGTAATTTTTTTCATGAGCTAATATTTTATTTATCATGATATACTTCCTTTATGACATTTGTTTCTTTTTTTAAAAGGTTACAAAATTTATTCTTGTCTTTTATATTGTTTATATCCATTTATAGTTATATTTATACTTATACTCTAATAACAACTTACTTTATTACGAATTCCTTGTCATTGAGCCAGGTTGGAGTTCCTTTTCTAGTAACTGAATGTGACTCAATTCATTAGCATTTCTGTTAATAAATCCATTGAGTTGTTATTTCTCTCCAATGTAGATTCTTTTCAGGCAGTATGATCACCTATCAGGGCACTTAATTTTTCTGCCCATCTATTTTTTTTTAATTCTTTTGCTTTTACTAAACTTTGACATATTTTCTTATTATGTTTGAATATTTGACTTCACTATAAATTTTATATAATTGTTCTTTTTTATTCTTTAAGACACTTAGAGGATATTTTTTCTTCATAATTGTGTATTTCTCAAATATATATCTTGATGTATCATTTTAGGATTTCTCTCTGGTTATGTCCTTGAAAAGTGAAACCCAGGCTTCCCTGTTCTGGAATTTTTTCTTAAATTGGGCTGTAAAATAGTATATTTAACTTGTTTTATTTTCCTTTCTTTTCTGCTACCCAACTAACCTAATACTTATTTTTCTTTCACGTAACAAATCAGTTTTATCTTCCTACATATCTATTTTTTGATTACTTAGTTCTGTTATTTTTGTTATGATTTGTTCTTTGTTTGATTTTGTTTTCTATCACTTTCCCTTTCTATTGTTGTGTTTAGTCCTCAGATATTATTTGGCAATTTGCCTGATTGCTCCTTTAATCTCTTCTTCTAGGATTATGCATTTGTTTTGCTCTTTTTAAATTGTCATGATTTAATTTATCTATTCTATTTTCAATTTGTTTTATTTTATATTTTTATATATTATTCTATATTCTATTTATATATCTATTTATCTTCTATTGTATCCATTGATAATTTAAAATGTTCTTCAGAGCAAATTGTGACCTAGGTCTTTAACATGAAAGAATTTGTTTATTGAATTACTTTATCCAAATGTGTTATTCATTCAAGTTTTTTAGTGTGGGAGTGGTTGGTAAAGTCTCTATAAATGTAACTTAGGTAAAAAACAGATTTGATTCTTCAGCGTAGCAAACCAAGTAGGAAGCTTTAGTTGGCTCAAGAGAAGAGTATAAGAACTTAGTCCTCCCTGCATACTATTGGTGATGAGGCAGTAAAGAGCCACTGGGACATGGTTGATTGGGCAAGGCAGGGCAGAGTCGGGAACTTCAGATCAAGAAAGAAATGAAGACTTCTAAGTATTGTTGTTGAAAAGACCAGCGCTGAATAGAAAATCTGATTTTCAAATACAAGAATCAAGAGAAACATGAAAATGTAAACAGGAAAGAGAGGCCTTAAGGAACTCATTAAAGTTGAAATGTTTGCATTCCTACATGGAAAGATGTTATTTGCAAGTCATGAGACCTTTTTCAGTATTAGGGTAGTTAGAGGGAATATATATGGAGGCATGATGAGTATATATATTATAAGTGTGTAGGTATATATATGTACATGGGTGCATGTGTATATGTGTATATATATATATATATATCTACATACATACATACATACATACATACATACAGGGCACAGGGTAAACTGAATATGGAGAATACCTAAAAAAATAAAATTTACTATTGAATGGAATGTACTAGGGGTAAGAGCAAGGGAGAGGTAGAATATGGCAAATCACCTCACATAAAAGAGGGAAAAAGAGTTTTTACAATGGAGGAGAAGAGTGGGGAGATGAAAGAAAATAAGTGAGTCTTCCTCTCGTGGAATTTGGCTTAAGGAGGAATAACACATGCTCAGTTGGATATGGAAATCTATTTTACCCTGAAGGAAGGCAAGGGGGAAGGGGATAGGAGAGGGAAGATAATGGAAGGAACAGCAAATTGGGGAAAGGGATAATCAGAAGTAAACACTATTGTGAGAGGATAGGTCAAAGGAGAGAATGGAATAAATTGAGGGCAGGATAGGACAGAGAGAAATGTGGTTAGTATTTTACAACATAAACATTATGGAAGTGCTTTGCATTGTTACACATGTATAAACTATATTGAATTGCTTGTTTTCTCAATGAGGGTGCACGAGGAGGGAGGAAGAGAATATAGAACTCAAAGCTTTAATAATGTATGTTAAAAATTGTTTAGCATGCAACTGGAAATTAAGATATACAGACAATGGAGCATAGAAACCTATTTTACCCTATAGAAAAATAGAGGGGAAGGAGGATGGAAAAAGAGTGAGTAATAGAAGGGAGGACAGACGGGAGGAAGGGGTGGATAGGGTGCATGCTATCCTGGGGTGGGGAGAGATGGGGAGAAAATTTTGAATTCAAATTCTTGTGGAAGTGAATGTTGAGAACTGAAAAATAAATAAATTATTTTTTTAAAAGAAGAAAAAGTTAAAAAAGAAATAAAGTTTCTGTAAGTTTTAATAATAGTATAGGGTCTCTTGAGCCCTCACCTCAGTCTGCTGCTGGGGAAGATATTGGGAAGTGTGGAGGACAACTTTACCTCTTGTTTGATATGCTGGAGGAAGGTGGTGAAACAATGGAAATTCCTCCTCAACACACACACACACAAGCACACACACACACACACACACACACACACACACACACATTCCAGAGTGCAGAGGAAAGGGCTTATCTTTAGCTGAATATGGTAAAGAAAACAGGACCAGATTTCTGTAGTGTAAGGAAGTTGAGATAAGGACTGAGCTCTAGATTATAGTCATGAATGGCCTGGAATAAGATGAAATTTAAAGAAAATAGGATTGCAAGTACCCTTGGCCAAAAAAGAAAAAGCAAGTAGAGAGACCAAGAAGTTCTCAGGTAGAAAGGTGGGGTTAAGAAGTGGGGCTCCCTATCTGTTTGGGATGTTGAACAAGAGTTAGACATTTTATCAGGCAGGGAGAATAGAAAATGACAGAACAGTAGCTAGAGTTGGAGAGAAGGGAGATGGAAGAGCATCCCACATGGGCAGTCACCCTGAGTCTGAGCCTCCAACATCTAGGACATAGCCTGTATGTAGCGTAGGAGGTGATGTGGAAAAAAGTATCTCAAAACTCCCAGGCAGAAAGGTAAGGATGGAATTATAGCTCTTTTTTGGGCAATAGATCTGTGAGATGATACAAGCTTATTACACGTCAGGATGACAGAAGGACAGAGTGACCCCATAGCCTATAGCATCATTTGTTTTCAGCTGTTGTTTTCTTTCCTTTGCTGATTCTCTGCTTTTTCTTGGCTGATGGGACAGGAAGGGGGTTGATCGGAGATCTGGGGGCAGAAACAGCATCTTTTCCTTCCCTCTGATCATCTATCTGCCTGGAGCTTCAGCTATATCATTATGAAGATGGTTGGTGAACATCTAGAAAATGAAGCAGTTATTTCCAATAGCTAGTCTGGTATCATTTAGAACAAGATATGCTAGACTAACCTAATTTTCTTTATAGTTAAAGAAAATGCCTTACTAACAATTTACTAGATTTTAGAAAGTCTTTGCTAAAGACTTATTATTTTGTGGAAAAGAGAAATCTAAACTAGATAATTATATCATTAGATTTCTCCAGAACAGATTTAATGGCCAGACTCAAAGATTATTCATTATTGATTCAATGTCAACATGGAAGGTATCTCCAGTAGACTATCCCAGGAATCTGTACTTGGTTCTATCTATACTGTTTTTAATCATTGACTTGTATAAAGATTTAAATCTAATTTGTAGATGACAAAGTCTGGAAGAACAGCTGACACATTAGATGACAGTGTCAGAATCCAAAAGAACTACAGGATTAGACAAAATATAATACGAGAAAATTCAAAGAATAAACATAACTTCTTAAACATGGGTTAGAATAATCAACTGTATAAGGACCTAAGAAAGGCATATTTCTACAGTAGTTTGTCTGAAAGGATCTAGTTATCTGGTGGCCCACAATTTTAATGAATCGAGAGTATTAAATGACAAGAAAATAAGTAACTAATGTGACATTGTGCTACATTAATAAAAACATAGCTTAACAGCATAAAGGAGGTGATACATCCATTGTACTTCTCCATGATCAATTCACATCTGAAGTATGCTATTCAGTTTTGGGCACCATGCTTTAGGAAGAACATTGATAAGCTAGAGGACAATCAAAGGAAAGTGACCATTATGGGTGAATGAGCTCAAATGAATGCCATGTGAATATGGGTAGCAGTTGGAGGAACGGGGAACATTCAGTCCATTGAAAAAGAGGCTGAGATAGAAATGATACTTGTTTCCAAGAACTTAAAAAATGACTGTAATATGTAAGAGGAATTTAATTTGCAGGCCGTGCTTGGCCTCAAAAGTAAAATTAAGAGAAAAAGGTAGAGATTACACAAAGCAAGTTTGATTTTGGTAATGGGAAAGATTTGCTAACAATGAGAGCTAAGCAAATAGAGACTTGGTTGCCTTAAAAGTAGTGGGTTCCCCTTTAATCTGTAGGTCTTCAAGAAAACACTGCATGGCCATTTCAAGGATTATTCTTTTAATAGGAATATTTAGTAGAGATGTTCTTTTTCAGGCATAGGTTGGCCTAGGTAATCACCCCCTTCCAACTCTGACATTCTGTGATGCTTTTATTTTAGGCAAGAACAGATCTGGGCATTGCTTCACGTGGGTCTTGCCAAAATCTGTCACATTATTCTTGCTGAATGGCATGTCTTTATAGGCCAGGGCAAAATATGTTCAGTCAGCAAGATTTGATATTACATAATATTCTATCTTCAATTAAACCTATATTGACACCTAGAAATTCTGAACCTCAGAATTCTGAATTCAGAGGCATTTGATTTTTCAATGAACTCATGCTAGGACCAACGTATCTTGGCAAAATAGGACTCTTTAAATTCCAGGGATCATAGACACCACTGACTATTAAAAGGTGGTCATCATTGTGGAAGTAATTTTGTTTATGGCCTTTTCTATTCTGACTCCAAAATCTTACTTTGCCAAACCTATATTTTAATCTTGGCTTGCCCTCTGACTTTTCCTAATTCTGGCTTTCCCCTCCTGGCAGTGTGCTGATTCCTGGATTGGTCACGGGCTTTGATATCAATGAGTTTTGGCTTACCTACTCTGACTGTTTCTTATCAGTCTTAGTCTTCACACATTTTCCCTTATTCTGAATTTATCAAGTTTCTTTACCTTACTATTCCCTTCCCACCTCCATAGCTCTCTGAAATAAACCACAACAATCTCTTGAAATCTTTCTGACTCTGACATCTTCAGCCACACAATTACTCATCTAACTATATCACATTCCCTGAGACAATAGTATTTCACAATAGCATAACTTTAAAATAAATTTTATTGTTTCTTGATTTTAGGCTGCCTAAATTTTCCCCTTATGAATCCCTTTCCTTCCCCCTCCCCACCCAGAGAAGTATCCACTACATTTTTTAAGGAGAAAAAGAAATGGATAAAACAATTAGCAAAACATCAAAATATCAAAAAAATGAAAATACGGACACTGTTCCACACCTGTGGGTCTTTTACCACTGCAAATCAATTAGGGAGGAGGTATTTTCTTATTATTTTCTTCTTTGGGGTCATATTTGTTCTTTGTAATTTTGCAATATTCATTTACATTGAGCATGACTCTGCTTACTTCACTCTGTGATCTTATGTATGATCTCTTCATATGGATTACTTCTTATAATTTCATTAAGAATAATTACATTCATACACTACTAATTTTTAGTTCTTTGCTACTACAAAAAGTGTTTTTGTAAATATATGTTATCATTCATTGTTTCTATCTTTTACTTGCAACACACATATACACACAACATATACACACATATATGTACACACATTTATGCATACCAATATTTTTTAGTTGTCTATATATCTTGGATCCCAAATCTTTATCTGAGAAATTTGATATAATTTTTTCCCCTTTCAGTCACTTCCTTTCTTATCTTGGACACATTAATAACGTTTGTGTGGAAGATTTTTTAATTTAATGGAATCAAAATGTTGTATTTCTTCTCTTACAATTTTCTATATCTCTTTTTAGTTAAGAATACATCTTCTATCCATATCTGTGAAATGATATTTGATTCACTTCTCTTCTAATTTTTTGATTAACCTTAGATTTTTAGGTCATGTATCCATTTGAATTTATTGTGGAATATGGTGTAAAATAGTGGTCTAAGTCTGATTTCTAAAAGAAAGCTTTCAGCAGTTATTAACAAATAGCAAGTTCTTCCCTAAGTTATTTATGTTTGGGAGTTTAATGAATGCTGCAGTATTAAGTTCCATTATTTCTGACTCTCCAATGTCCAATCTTTTTCATGTATCTTCTTTAATTTTAATTAATATAAAATATTTTGATGTTTTATAAAATATAGACTAACATCAATACCATTTAGATGGTAAGCTATCTGGGGCATATGTGTTTAATACTCATATTGGTTTGTCCTTTTGGCATAATATCATCTTATTGTCTATATATGAAGAGGGTTTTTTTTTGCATTATCTGATAGCATGATTACAACTTTGTCCTTTTTTGATTCACCTGACAGAGTAAATTTTGTTTCAGCATCTAATTTTCATTCTGTGCATATCTTTGTTTTTTAGTCACATTTCATGTATGCAATAAATTTAAGAATTTTGTCCCTGTTTATGCCTCTTCCCATTCTGCAGTTTAGTTTCATTATATATTGACTCATCTGCAAGATCACAAGGGAACTGTGGGTTTTAAGGTTACTCTATTCCAGGTCACTTTCTCCACAGTCATTCTGCTAGGTGCCTCAGTAGACAGAACATTGGACCTAGAATCAGGAAAAATTAGTTCTGATCTAGTCTTATATATTTGCTAGCTCTATGATCCTCTGAGCAGGTCACTTAAACTCTGCCTCAGTTTCCTCATCTATCAAAAGAAGATAGCTCCTACCTTCCAGGGTTGTTGTGAGGATAAAATGAGACAATATTTGTAAAGTGCTTTGCAAACCTAATATTAGATATTGCTATTATCTTCCTTAAATTACTTTTACATCTTTATCTCCTTATGTATTTTTAGAAAGAAGTTTTCTATTGGTCAATGTTGATATTCTCTCTTTTTATTAACTCCACAGTCATTTTTTTTTTAGGATTCCTCTTCCTGCTTTTTAGTAGTCAAAAGAAGGAGTTTTTTTGGTTATTGTAGTACTTTCCTTTATAGTTGTTTTAATGTACCTGTCTTGTGTTTTTGTTATTCAATATACTTGCAAATCAATTACTCTGTTCATCTTTTGGGAAGAACACTCCAGCTGTGTCTCTTTTATTCAAAGTCCTTTTTGTTTTTTATGTTTTATTGATATTTAAGCTCATGCTTACAGGTTATATAATTCTGGACTGTATGTTGAGCTCCTCTGCTTTTAGAAAGATATTATTTCATTCCTTCCAGTGGTTTCTAGTGAGTAAAGAACAGTCTTACATTATTTGAATTTTTTCTTTACTTCTTAAGTACTTTTCTTCTGGTAGTGTACAATTTTTATTTGTCGTTTGTTTTGTGATTAGAATTGTTAAATTTAACCACCAGGCATGTTGGATTTTCTGGCATAATTTTGTTTTGTTTTGCTATGTTTTTATTTTTGTCAAAATTTTTCTTTTTTGCTGGAGGCAATCTTTGACTTCTCTCAGTTGGTGACTTGTTTTCTACATTCAGCTCTGGGTAGGTTTTTTTGTATAATACTTTTCCGGCATTATGGTGCTCAACATTTTTTTTCTCCTGTTCTTCTAGAAGGTCTAAGATTCTTAAGCTGAATCTACACATCTTTTCTCTAATATGACTTGATTTATTTGTGTGGAGATCATGTCTTCCTTTAATTCTCTAGCTTTTTGCTTCTCTTCTTATATATTGTCTTTTATGTCAGTATACATGTACACACACACACATATATATAAATATATATATATATATATTCTCAGTTGATTATTCTCTTTTGAAGAGACTTGCCATTGTGGATTCAAGTATTTCACCTTTTTTGCCAATCATTTCTACAATATAGGACATAAATTTTGTCATTTATTCTTTTTGTAAACTTCTATAAAGATTTACATTTTTCTCTTGAAGAATGTGGGAGAACCTTGTTATGGAATCATGCTATCTTAGAAGTCCTTTCTCAGTAGATGTTGGTTTAATTTCCTTAGATTTGTAATATTTATTTAGAGAAGTTTTCAGTCACTTGGATGTTTTAGTGACCATCTTCTTTTCTGTTTTTCTCTTCTCATTTCCCTGATGATTTATCTGCTTCTACTCTTAAGTTTTTAGCTTAGTTTACTTCTTTCTAAGATCTCCAGTAGTTTTACTCTTTTTTCCATCTTATGTTTCTTTATCAATCATTGTCTCACTCCTTCCTGGGACCACAGAGCTGTCTTGGCCTCCTTTCATGTTGAGGAATTTACTGTTTACTTTAATCCTGGATGATTACCTAGGAGATCTTAGAAAGATGCTAGTCCCCTTTCCTTAATGTTTGATGAAGTTTCCCAAGAAATCTGACACCCTCTTCCATTTCTCTGTGTATATTTTAGTTCTCGGGCTGAGCTCTGTTGCCACAGGCACAGTGTACTATAACAAGCTTACTTTCCCATGGTCCCTTCTTCTTCACAGGTGGGTGACAGAGTTGAGGTCTGGTCCTATTGCCACAAAAGATGGGGTGAGGACAAGGTCAGCAGAGGTTGTATTCACAGCAAGGGAATTGCTGGGGGTGTGCAGGGAATGGATGCTGAGACAGTATTAAAGATTTTCTACAACCAAATTCACAGAATGGTTACCGTTCTTAGGTGTTTTAGCCTGCTGAAAAAGCTGTAGTTGATTTTCCTCTGGTGTAGATTCTCCTTGGGGAAGAGTTTTTGAGAGTTGGTGAGGACTGGAGAAAATGTCTAGTCTTCCATCATGGTGTTTACATGTCTTTGCTGTCAGCAGTGTAATTATTAATGAATTATTCCCCACCCTCAAATTAATATTGCGAAACCTAACTTACTATAGTGTCAACTTGTTTTTCAGATAATCTACTGATCCCTGCTGTCAGCTTCACAAAATTTATGTAAAAATCAGGTTTATTACCAGAGAAATGAACAGGCATGTAGAGCCCAAAGAATTCACAACCCATACAGAAGTTCGCCTTTTTATAACATCAGGAGAAAGGAAGGAGAAGATACCAGGAATCTCCACCTGAGGGGCATGTCATGGGAGTGGAAAGGGGCAGCAAAGGTGGAAAAAAAACAAAATCACTCCTGAATGGGAGAAGGTAACACCACAGTCTTTTCTCTTGGGAACTGCTAGTCCATGAAGGTATGATTGTCTTCTTATCTCAAGGTGTCCCAGGTCACAAGTCTGGTGAAGACTTTCTGGTGCCTGTCTTGACTCCCAAGGACACAGAGAGAGTCCAGCTTGAGATGCAAATTACATATTATAAATGTCAGCTAGGGGTGGGGTGTGATGTGGTGAGTTCACCCTTGATGTATCCAAGGCCTCCTGTGTAATCTAGGGCATGTATTTAATGAAAACATGTAAACTCAAAAAAGAAGGTCAGGGGACTCCTTAACGGTCCTTAAAATCACCCAGAACTACATATCTAGGCAGCCCCAAGCTGCAAATCTGGACTACGTTGTTCACCTTAGCATTGGCCCAAGGTGTCCAATTCCCCCTGATAATCTTCACCTAGGATAACTCAGAGAGGTCCCATTCAAAATGATTCACACAGTGGTAACATTGGTGTGCTTAACATGGATGTGCATGTAGAGTCAATTAAAAACATTGTACAAGACATAATTATTTCTTGTCACCTCCTCTTGCAATACTACACCCACCTATCTGCCAAATTAATCCTTAGCAGAATGCTTGTCTCAATTACTTGTCATTTATAACTCTTTAGAGGAAGAAAGGAAGAACTGAATAGTTGGTTTAATTGAAGGGGTCAAATTTAAAGAAAGTTAGTGGAATAGAAGGAGAAAGCAATTTGATGTTCCTCTACAACCAAGTATTTTAATCCTTTTACCCTAATATCTTCAGTTCCATTTATTGCTTAAAACATTTAACCCATTGTACACAGTAACAGCCACAATGGGCAATGACTGACCTTGATGATCTTAGCACTTCTCAGGAATGCAAGGATCTAAGACAACTCCAAAAGACTAATGATGGACATCCAGAGAAAGACCTTTGGAGTCTGAATGCAGATGGAAGCAGAGTATTTGTTTTCTTTTTCTTTTATTGTTTTATTTCTCCTGTCTGATGTTTCCTCCCATTCGTTCTAATCTTCTTTACATTATGACTAATGTGAAAATATATTTTAAATGAATGTATAAGTACAGCCTATGTCAGATTGTCTTGAGGTGGGGGGGGGAAGAAGAGGGAGGAGAAAATTCAAAATCTTATGGAAGTGAATGTTGAAAGTTAAAAATAAACAAATTAACTATAAAAAAAATAAAAGTGAAAAGACTAAAAAACAAAAACAAACAAAAATACATTGAACCACCAACATTGTTCCCTATAACCAGAGGTAGCTGCTCCACTGCATCGAGAGAACTGTGTTCCCTTGGAAATATCCATAGTGGTATGGTGTGAAGGTTGCCAGTTTCATAGCTTACAACAAACTTTTGCCAGGCTAGAACATTTGTCATTGTTGAAAGGCCCTGCTGTGCAGTTTATACACTAATCTGTTGCTCAGAAAACAATTTTCTTGTTAGTGTGAGCCCATTAGAATGTGGTATCCTTGAAATAGTTTAATAGCCTTCCAAAAGGAAAACTTCTCCACTTTAACTGAAGTGTTTGAACATACCTAAATACAAGGTGATATAAAAATTACGTCAAGCAGATGAAAGCCACAGAGTCTTGGTCAATTTATATTAGTATCATTAGTGTTCCCAAGCCCTAACTTTCATTAAATAACCCATGTACTGCTCAGCTACAGTCATTTCTTTTGTAACATTGATCTTAACACAAATTTGCATTAATAATATATACTATTTGGTCCTGTGAAATTAACATACCCCCTGTAATATTGTTTCACCTAATATGGTTTTTCAGAAACAATCAATGATGTAAAGCTACATATGCCTTTTGTATGTTGAATAATCCAACCTTGTTCACATTCTCACTATACTTTATTGATTTATCTTCCTCCTTCCATCTTATATTAAAGTAAATACACTATGACCCAAGAAAATAGCAAAATTTCTAGCTCAATTCCACTCTGTAGTAGGGCTTATAAAAAATAACCTGTGTCTGAACTATGTTCCATCTTCCTAGCAAAAGGAGATATTTTCTGTTTAGTAATATCCAACTAACTGTAGTTCTAAGACATTTTATTGACTATTGTTGAGCAAATACCCCTTCCAATGTATAGAAATCCCATAAAGTGAAGATGGGCACAAAACAGTAAATTCTTAATGAGGGGAACTTTCAATACATGAAGCCACAGAAGAGTTTTTAAAACTACAAAAATGGGTGTTGACTCCAGTTCTAGGCATTAAGAAATACTGCAACCTTAAAAATGAGTGACAGGTTAGTTTGAAAAATGTAACAAATTAAATTGGGACTTCTCAAGAGGGACTTCTTCCCAAAAAGGTCAGTTATAAAAAGAAGAAAGAAGATTTCTCACTCCCAGGATCACTAAAATAACATCTTTTCCCCGTCTTCATGCCTATGTGTGAAATTTTATGATGTTTATGACTAAATGGAATAAATGAAATTAGAGGGTAATAAACTTTGAAAAGAAGTGATACCAATGACTCTAACAGAAAATTGAATTTCTTTTTTTGCTCTTTTTTTTAGATAAGTATTCCTCTTCGAGTTCCTTTCTGAGTGAATAATGAAATAGAAAAAGAACTTTTTGTCATATCTGTATAATGCAAGAATTGTTAAAATTTGTTTTTAGAAAATGAAGAATCAGCTATTTAAAAGAACAGAGAAGCACCTTTGAGTATGGATAATTGCCTATTTCTGCATAGGACAGACCTAATTTTACTTCATAGAGTAGAATCCATTTATGATAAAGCTATCCTTTCAGATTGTATATTTGCTATTAATTTAGTCAGTTTGGTGTCTGTTCAGGAGACAGGTAAGAATCAGTCTGCATTTTTGGAACAAGGATCCCAAAGCATCATGGGTAATTGTAGGCATGCACACTTGCAGATTGGTAATAGAATTGCAATAAAGGATCTGGTTCCTTTCAGTCATCTGTATCAGGAATTCACTAGTGATGTTTTCCTTAAGTCATAGATAACCAGTAGCCCAAACTGACACTGATTCGGAGGTATTTGTCAGAGTTTTAGGCTTAAGAGAAAGCCTGACTGGAATACCCAATTTTAGCCTGTTCCGCTCTCCCAAAACTTAGGCTTCTCCCCAGATTCCTTGGTTTTCTGAAAGTCATTTAGAAGGGGAGTAAGGATAGATACTAGTGATCACGTTAGAATGAAGGACACTTACATGATACCTGGACCTAGAGTTAGGCTATCTTACCTATTTTACCTTGCTAAATTTACCTGAAGAGAGAGATTAAGGTAACATTACAAATGATGAAGTTGTACTTATGTTATAAAACCAGCAGGAGCCAGCAAAGCCCTTGCTTCCTTTGCCTAGATTTTTCCACATCTGGAACTCTTGTTCTTATGTCTTCTGTGCCTGACGTGGTCACTGAACCCAAAACACCTTATAAGAACTCTGCAGGGAGGCCTTAGGTATTCCTCAGAAGCAAGTGACTCCCTGGGAACAGAATTTTTATTGGCTAGAAGCCTCAGAGACCCATTTTATATTCAATGGAGTTCATAGTCAGCAGCTTCCGAATCATGTTTAAGGATAATATCTTGCTGACTAAGCACAATTACATTGAAGTATGGTCAAACAACTTCTCTAGCATTAGGGAAGCATTGGTTACTCTAAATATAAAAGAACATTAACCTTTCAGTTCTCACTAGGCCAAAACAAGAAAAGTTCTTCCTCAATATTCCTAATTTTCAGAACAAGGTGTTGGCGTGAATCCATGCGTTGCTCATCTGCAACATAACATGAATTATTAAGAATGGAAAGAGAATTAATTTGGTCATCTTTATGTCTATTAAAGTAAACAAATCAAGTGACTTATCAATGGACTCTGAATGCTTCCATCTGTCAAGTAAATTATTATGGACTTTGAATATTTCCACAATTCTAACAAAATTCATCTATTCATTGCACCCTCAACACTCTATTGAAATTTTTCCCTCCTTGCCTTTGTTCGAATAAGCTCCTTCTACTTACCATGCCCCTTCTCCTCTTATATACTTCTAGGAAAATTACCTTTTTTCATGTTTTGAATGGGTCCCATGAATTTATTCATATATTCATCATTTTTCCATTCATTCACGTATTCATCCAGCGCAAATACTAATAATCCCACAACACTTTCCAAACACTGAGGCCCACTGTGATCATTCCTTCTGCAGAATCATTAAAACATTATTCAAGAGATAAGTCCAAGCAAGAAGAAGTGGAGTGGTATCCCCACCCATTTCCAGTTTGCTTTCGTCATTACTCACCAACACTGGATATAAGATATGTTCCAGAGTTGCTAGATGGCTAACCTTTCAGTCTCTCTGCTGCTGTCCCCAGTCCATGCTGGATTTGTGAATCTATTCCAGAAAAGATGACTCTTCAATGCCTTTGCTCCCTTTTTGATTTTGATTTTATTTTTTGCTGCCAGGTCTTCTTCCTAAGTTACATTGATTTTTGCAATGTGCCCAATCCCTCAGGTCCTTCCCCTGCATACTATTTTCTCAATAGCTTTGCTATCCCACAATTGAACAACTGTTTTTTTTGTTTTGTTTTATTTTTACTTTTGTAGGACTTTACATTTATCTCTATACATTTTAACTTAATAAATTAAACTCATTGTTCCAGCTTATGAAATGCTGTTTGGCTATCATCAGTTCTTTCATAGGGTATATTGGTTATCTCTCCCAGCTTTTCTGCCATACCCAAATTTAATAAGCATATTATCTATGCTTTCCTCAAAGCCATTGAAAAGAATGTTGATTAGGAATGCTGGATTAGTCTCAGCATAGGAGAGTTGCAGGCCCTTGAGAACTGAGGATTATCTTCTGAAAGGCCAAGGTCTAGAAATGGGAATCTTAGGCCTATTCTAGATTTCACAGTCATCTTTGTTAAGAACCATAGCCTAAGATGTCTTCCAAAATCAGGTGAGTAAACTGCTCCTGTATATAAAGAGAACTGGTAAAGTCAAGGATAACTGTTAATTTTATTCCCATTTTTTAGATAAAGAAACTGAGGGTCCAAGAGGTTAAATGGATAATTCAGGGTTATACAGCTAATGAGTGATAAGGGAGTTATTTTAGCCTAAGTCTTCCTGAGATCTCAAGCATTCCATCAAGCACACCATCCCATGCTGCCTCTACATGTGAAGCATGTGAAAGCAAGGAGAGGTAACCAAAGAGAGATACAAAAGCATGGAATGGTCCCGTGAGAATAGTGCCAGCCAGAATGGCCTCAGTTTGGTGATGAAATAAAAAGGGGGAAGTAAATTATTTTGTTTTGTTTTGTTTGTCATATCCTTTTTTGGTTCACTTCAAAAATGATGGTTAATAGAATTAAAGAAGAAACAGGACTGGTGGTTGGGATGGATTTAGGGGATGATTAAAGAAGAGAAGGGGACAGCAGTTATTCAGTTCTGATTTGGCTTGTTCCCTCTGCCAAGGAGAATTGATCTTTGTACTAGAAAGAAGCTAACAAAAAATTTCTGTGTGAAGATTGGAATCCAAGGTAAGAGGGGAATTTTTAAGAGAATATTTATCTGTTCCTGAGTAATTCTTGCCAAATATAGATGAATTACATCCTCAGGTGCTGATAAGACTGGTAGGTATGATTGTTGAGTTAGACTTAGTGGTATTTTAAAGATTATGAAGACTGTGAGAGGAGAGCAAGTACCTTGGTGTTCAAACAAAGGCAAGGGAATAAAGTCTAGAAATACAGGCCAATGAGTTTTACTTGAACTTTTGGAAAATTTCTAGACTATATTGTTAAAGGAATAGTGGTTGAGTTTCCAGAAAAGAAAGCAGTCATTATAAAAATTCAACATGACTAGATCAAGAAAAAGACATTTCCAAAACATACAAGGAAAAGAAATGTTCCCTTGTGGATAAGTTGTTAAAGGTTAAGAACAAATAGTTTTTAAAATATAAATGTAAACAATTAGCAATTACATGAACAAATGTTACAGTTTTCTAATTATAAGAGAATTGTACAGTAATTCTGAGGCATTATTCATCAAATTGATAAAGATAATAAAAGATGGAAATAGAAAAGTGGATGGGGGAATACAAACCTCACTGGCATTGGTCGAGCTATGACTTAGTGCAAAGGTCCTGGAAAGCAATCTGGAATTTGGTAGCAGAGTTCCTAAACTGATATTAATCTTTTACCCATAAATCTTATTTATATACATCCCAAGGGAGTCAAAGACAGATAAGAAGGAAGGAAGGAAGGAAGGAAGGAAGGAAGAGAGGAACATAACAAAAAAACTGGAAAAGAAGTAAGCATCCATAGATTGGCTGAACAAGGTGGTATATAGATATTATGGATTACTGTGCAGTGAGAAACAACAAATAAGAGATGAGACATAAGATGAGTCTCACAGGGAAGAGTAGGACTTAATAAGTACTATGAATAAGACAAAATGTCAGTAACAGAAAGAATAAAGTCAGAAAGTTTTGACAACTATGATGAATTCAGAGGAAAAATAGAAAGACATATGAACTGATGAAGAAAAAAGAAAATACAGGCACAGTGACTATAGTGAAATTAACAAAAAAGTACTAGAAGACATATAACTCATATTAATTGTAATGTGTGATCCTGATCCCAAAGAATAGATGAAACTCATGCCTTATTTTTGGTAGAATCAGGGAAGGACATGGGACAGAATCTTGTATATGCTGTCAAACAAAATCACCTTCTTAATTTTACTCTATCTCCTCCTGCCTACCATCAGCTAGCACTTAGAAATATCTAGGTTTAAGGGGAGGAGGCAGTCAGAACTTGAACTGGTAACTCCAAGGCTTATGTTTAGCTTTTTTAGTAGTGCAGACATCCCAGTCAGAGCCCCCAATCAGCTAGTGAGAGAAATCTTTAGGAAGCTTAAGTCGATCCTCCCCAACTGCCCCATCTACTTTTATGATCTCTCAATCTAACTCATCTGATTTCAGTCAAAAAATTCACTTTAATTCTTATTATGGCCATGGCCCAAGCACATCATTCCCCTGGCCCTCAGTTAGCCATACCCTAAAGAAGCTGCATAAAATTGGAGTGGAAGATATTTCTCAGCCCACCCGCATGACCCTCATGCTCCATGCAAACCAAAGGTACTCAGCTAAGTGGTGAAAACTAACAAGAATGAAAGATCCTTGTCCTATTTCTCAACAAGAATGAAAGTCCTGGTGCTCCCAGTAAACATCTCAGATAAGATAATGTGTATGTCTGAAGCAAGCTCTAGTAGGGAGCTTTAGCAATTCTTATATCTTATTACTTTTAGGAGCTTTCCAGTGCTGGATCTTGTAAGATTCCTCTGCATACTGCCTTGAGCTAAGGCTGGTTTACCAAGACTAAGCTAATAGGATTTTTGTGCTATAGAAATTTGGATGGGGTTTTAACCTACCCCATGCTGCAACCTAAGGGGTGATGTGTACTTTAAAGATAAATTGGTTAGGGACATATTAGAGGACTCTGTTCCTGGGGAACACAGACCATAACTTCATTTTTCAAAATTTAAAACTCTCTAGTTATTTGCCACAAAAATGTTCTTATTCACTTAACTGGCCTATATTAGCTACCCCCTGCCATTCTTTGGAACTCTAAATCTCCTTAGTGAACGAAAAGTTGCGCTTTTACATTTGCAACCATGGGGTCCATCTGAGCATTTTTCCCAACTGTAAAAATAATTTAAGTTTTCTAAGGTACAACTTCATTGCCTCCCCCCATCCCAGTCCCCGCCAACACACTCACCCAAATTATGGTGCAGCCTTTGAAACCTAATGTGACAGATGGACAAAAGCTTGAGTGGAGTGATGGACAGGCCCTGCATTTGTTCTCCTTTGAATGGTTGCTGATCATAATCAGTTTCATGGTTTGACTGTAGCAAAAAGCATTATTTCTTTTGTAGTGGAATCCAAGGATGAGCATATTTGTTCGGAGGATGAAGGGGACCAAATTAGAACTAGCTACTAGGACGTAATAAATTCAGAGCAATCAGAAGCCAGTGTTCTTTAATTCTTAAGACACCATCAACTTTAAATATTCTGATCCTCTCATAGTTAGCTCTCTTATCCTTTGTCCTTATTGAATTAACTGTCTTTTCTTTTACATTGTCTCCCGAGGGAACCCCATTTTAAATCTTTTCAGTTTAATTCCATTAATTGGTATATTGTCTGGTCTTACGCTCCCCTCCTGGGTCTTGAACTTATGTTCCCCTCAGCTCTAAAACTCCTTAGCTATATTTTGCAGTTTTGAATGACAACTTGCTTGATCTGCAGACAAAGCATGTGCTTTCTTATCTTTCACTCCCAGGCTAATGTTGAACAATGTATTCACAATCCAGCAGTTTATCAACCCATTAGGTAAAGCAGAGCATACAGTTCTTCCATTTTAAAGTCCTCATCTTGAAATACTTTATTTGCTTGACTAATTTCACAGACTGTATAAAAAGGTACTAATTCTAAACTAGCAATACTTAATCAAGAGTTGTACTGTTCCTTCCCTGAATTGTAATTTCTCATATTTGTTTAATGTTTTCTGACTTACAAAGTGCTTTCCTTAGTACTATCTTGTGAGGTAGGCTCTGCAAATATTGTTATTCGCATGTTACTTAGAGCAAAAATGAGACCCAAAGAGCTTCAGTGACCACCTATCATCACATGGGAAGTCTCAGATCTGAGCCTTGAAAGCCGGGGAGTTTTCATTGCTTACTCTAGCTTTCTAAGACTTCCAGGAGGAGCAGGGTGAAGAGGTCAAACACAATTGAATTGAATCAGGAATTTCTGTGGAATTACCTTTCCCAGAGTCCCCGATTTTCATTTCTTTTGGAGAACTTACACTCAGATTTTGCAGCAATTTAGATTCGGATGGAGAAGGGGTGAAATCTCTCTCCTCTCCACAGATTCCATGAATTTAAAGTCACGTGACAGAGAACAGGGGAGAGGAACAGTTCCCTAATGCCGCGAGCTGGTTAAAAAGCAAGAATTGAGATTTATTTGAAAAGCCATTCATGGATCTGGGGGAGACCTAGAGCAGACTGGTTTGTGGTAGGCTTGAGGAATTGAAGAAGAGGAAGGGTAGAGGAAGTGGGACCTAGTGATGTCAAGTGAATTCCATTCCACCCTTCTTTCTCCTTTGTTTCCCCAGAGTTCTTACTGGGAAAGTTTTGAGATCTACTGCAATTCCTGCTCTCCCAGAAGGGAAGAGGGATGAGGTTGTGATGAGAGAAAGAGGGAGGGGAAGGGTGGAAGGAAAAATAACCCAAGTTACCATTACATTGCAGCATGCTACTTGAAGTTTACCTTTGGTTTTGTTTGCTTGCATTTCTGCGGCTATGTTGTATCAAGTGGCCATTAACAATAAAATTCTACTTATTATCATTGCTGTTTTCCTGTCATTTCAGTTATGTTCGACTCTTCATGACCCCATTTGGGGTTTTCTTGGCAGAGATACTGGGGCAGTTTGCCATTTCCTTCTCCAGCTCATTTGACAGATGAGGAAACTGAGGCAAATAGGCTTAAGTGACATGCCCAGGGTTCCGCAGCTAGTAAGTGTATGAGGCCAGATTTGAACTCAGGAAGGTGAATCTTCCTGATTCCCTATCTGGCACTCTAGTCTGTTATTCTATCCACTGCACCACCTACTTATGTATTTACTGGGCTATAATTTAGGGAGTGTATTTATTAACTCATGAATTCAGGATTGAAAAGTTGAGAGATTTACATTTTGGGCAGTTGGGGTATACTCTAGATAATTTCGCCATGTAATTTCATTAAACTTGCCATCAAGCTAACTTGTTCACTAGCTTGAGGAGTACAGAGTGGTGAGGAACAGAGGAAGGCAGTAGACTAGGTAGCTGAAGATCTTGCTGGTGGCCAAACAATATACTACAACTGCCTTCTTCCTGAGCTTGCTAAATAATTGATTAAATCACTTGATAGCATACTGCTCTCTGGAACAGCAGAAAGATATAGAAAGAGTCAGGAGTAGTTAGGAGCCATTGGTAAATAAACCCTTTAGCCAGGGAGCTAGCACTCACCATCAAGACTGCTGTCACTAATATTTTCCATCACTATAACTTCTAAATTACTGCTTCTCCCTCCACAGAACCCTCCCTTAAAACAACAAAAGAAAAAGAAATGACACAGAGACTATAACTGACAGCAAAGCCAGAGAAATCCACCCCTATTGTCTACTCATATTATTTGAATTTTGGTAATAGTTATGCAGATTGCTCTGGTACCATTTTTTCTCTGCATCAATTCATATGGATTTTCCTATGAGTCTCTGAATTCCTTGTATTCGTGCAAGCCAGGGATCTACTACCATCTCTAGTGTTTTCCTTTTATAGAAATATTCTTCATACTGTTTATTCAAGCTGGATCTTTACTTTAAAGACCAGCATAAACTATATATATATATATATATATGTGTGTGTGTGTGTGTGTGTGTGTGTGTGTGTGTATACATATATATGTGTATATATGTATATATTATATTAAAAAATCATATGTGTATATATTTACATATTGCATACATGTATATATAGACTCCTCTATATAGCCTATCTCCAACTCCACTAAGCACCATGTCAGTGATCATTTCCTCCTCTGAATCCACAAGAATATAGATTGAGAGCTGTTAGTGACCTCAGATGTCACCTTCACTTTATAAGTGAAGAAAATGGAGCCCTTACACCTTGCCTAAGGTCACATAGATAGTGTCAGAAGGAAAAGTATGTGAGTTAATATATTTGTAACTTAGGCTAGCTATGTTTCATCATTTAAATATTGGCTGTGTGTCTATGATTTACTGAGAGCTATCCCTTGGACTTCACAGGGTTAGGAGCAAAATATAAAACCGATAATTTTTGCTAAGTTCTTTCAGTATTTGAGTTCAAATATTGCTAGGAAAGAATTCTTCACCAGAGTATTCTGTGGGTATGACCTGAGAAGAGAGAATCTTTGACATCACAAAACAGGAAGACTTCAGGAGTGTGAAATGGTCACTACATAATGGGACACTATTGTCTCTAGAGAATGGGAGAGAAGGTAGAGAGAGTAAGGCAAAAGTGTCTATGAAAAGAGAATTTTTAGTGGGTTTATTTAAAGGCAGTATGTGCCACTTTCCTCCCTCAAAAAACAGTTAATATAATCCTAGATAGTATTGAAAGAATTACATTCCTTATCCTGATCACTACAACTCTTCCTTTTGGGGTCTTCTATAATTGCTATCCTTCTAAGATCTTAGTGTTCCATCAATTCAAAATTTTCTGAAGCACTGGAATAGTATTTGTGTTAAAATATATATGTCCCTTTATGGCAGTGAGTAACTTAGTATCATTGAAAACACTGAACTTTTCCTCAAATGCAACTTGACCCCTACTTCTTTTCCAGTCATCTTCCACCTTACTCTCCAACAAATACTGCCTGACAAACAAATCCAAAGACAATGGCCTCCTTGTGCGTATTTGTTTGTTTGTTGTTTCTCCCAGTAGACTGTGAGCTTCTTGAGACAAAGGTGTCTTTTCCCTCACTTTTTCCTTCTTCTAGTGCTTGGCACAGTTCCTTGAACAATGTATGTGCTTAATAAATGTTGTTGACAATAAAAATTGTCACCCAGTCAATTTTGGTTCAACTATTCTTTATCAGTAGTGCCTATCCAGTGTGCATTCACTGATACATCAACTCAATATGTTGCCTATCTAACTACGTGTAAAAATTTAGAAACTGTACTTTCTTCATGCATTGGGTTTTTCTTTTGTAGATTTTGGAGGCTGATCTTTTTTTGAATTAATGAACTTATAATCTGATTCACTTAGCTAGTTAAATACTGACAAAAATTTCGGAATTCATAGCACTCAGAACTCTTAGTAAAAGGAGACAATCTAGGGAAGAGTTGAGCTTCTAGTCTCAGAGAAGTCTCAGATGCTCCCTTGTAATTATTAGATGCTCAGAGTACATAAAGGTATTACAGCTTCTTGAAATAAATGATTGCATGTGGATATCAGCCTTCAAGAGGTTATAAATAGAATTCTCTTTCCCAAAAATACAAACATGGTTGTGTTAAGTCATCCAACTTTGCAGAAAATCTGGTCTGGGCATAATCTGGAACTACAAAGGTTGCTTAGGAAGCTACTTATAAGCATGCTTAGGAGCTAACCTTAGGAACATGCTTAGGAACTTTAGAGTCATCAGTTACAAAAAAGGCACATTTGCCTCAGTTACTGACCTACTATCATTTTTAATGGCTTTTTCTTCCTCAATGGAACAAGTATTGTAGCCAAAAAAAATCACTGTACAATGTCAGTCACTCAGAAAATATCATGCTTTTAATGTTGTATGTATAAATATTTGTTCATTACTGAATGAAATTAGAAATCAGGAGAAACAACAGCTTCTTATAACTATTATGTCAATATTCAAAACAACTATTTTGAGTGACTGGGTGAAATAATAGCTACCAGCTAACATTTATCTATTATTTTAAGGTTTGCAAAATACTTTACACATATTATCTCATTTGATTCTCACAAGACATTTTAACAGGTGAGGAAACTGTGTCAGACAAGAATTTAGTGACTTGTCCATAGGATTATACAGCCAATAAGTCCCTGAAGTCAGATGTGAATTCTAGCCTTCCTGAATCCAAATGCAATATTCTATCTACTGTGCCACCTAATCACCTCTAAAAATAAAGATAGGGATTTGACAAAGGCAACTTTGGAGGAGATCAAAATGGGCAAATAGGTAATCCAGTACCATTAGTGTACTTGCTTGGGGTTTAGGATTGATGCCCCCATGGTCAGCATAAAGTGCTTTTTTTCCATCTCATAGCCCGTGTAGGAAAAATTGAGTTATCATATCGCTTGGAAAAATTATTATACTGTTCAAGTCCAACCCTATGTGATTAAAGGTTGTCTGCACCTAGAATGTTGTCTGACTCCAATAACTTTCTAGAGATGCTGGAGATCAGCACAAAAGCATTCTTGTTTTGGGTCTCCACATCCAAGACTTTTTTTTTGGATCCACCCAACCTTGTGTTTTGTGTCCTCTTGTGTTTTAGCTTTGTCCATTTTTTTTTACTGCTTACATTGACTGATATCCATCTCAATTTACCTAAAGCTCTTTAAGTGTGTCATGTGGTGTTCATGTGCAGGTACCCTTGTCTAAATCCTATATAATATAAACTTTCCAGAGACTTGAAAAGGTGGAGCTATGCCTCCTTTCTTACTTGGTCTACTCTAGGAAATTGCCTAATGAATTTCTTTCTAAAACTATTTCAGATTTTGGGGTTTATTCTGCTGAATAACATCCTGGACTAGCTATCTTGCAAGTACATATCTTTAAGCACAAAGGGAAGTGAGAGGGAACATGGCATGGATCTAGTCTTAGTAGATATAAAATTCATTCTCTTTATATGTGAAAGTGAACAAATTATTGAAAGAAATCAATGGATTTACCCTTGAAATGAATGAGCCTAAAATGCCCTCTTTGTTCAATTATATTTCTTTGTTCTCCTTTCATCCATCATAGAAGTAATGGATTTAGACTTTACTATTTCAAAAGATCTGTGTTTTCATTGATGTAACTATTCACTGTGTACCTGACACATAGTATTAAAGTGATAAAGAAATGCTTGCTAAATGGAATTGAAGACCACACCTTTGTAGACAGTTTTGTGAATTGGTAGGGCAAGGGATATCCATTATCTGATGGCCAACATCTGATGCCGAGCTCTCTAAACTTAACTAGGAAGTCATAAGAGAACAATCTTCCTCTAGGGGCTATGTCAGAATCTCTGCTTTGGTACTAGTGGTAATGGTGATGGACTCTATTTCCTCAAGAATAAACTTAGTCTTTTTTTGTGGATCCAATACAGAAGGCTATACTCCAAAGAAAGTGGAAAAAATGAATTAATGAATGGAATAAGCACTATTTGAAAAAAAAGTCTCCACTGGTTTTCTATCCTTAAAGATATATCTGTAAGAAAGATAATCAAGTAAGTCAAAATTGGCTCATGGTTTAAGCCAAATGATAAAGCAGGCATTCCAATGGTGCAAGGCAGCTTTGCCTTGGGTAAATTATGATCTTGTACAACTGAACATGAATTTTTTTAAACATTTACCCGTTACTAGATTCTGGGGACACAAATACAAAAATGAAAGTCTTGGCTTGCATTCCATTCAAGGAAAAACAACATGTACAGATAACCATCACTATGCACACATATAATATATGTATATATTTCTATGCACACAAATACATGTGTACATATTATAAGCATATAGTACCTGCAAATTCATACCGGAGAAGAGGGGAGAAGAATAACAAGAAATGGAATGCTGTAGGAGGAGAATGAATTGAATTTTGAAGAATCTAGAGCTTCTAAGATGCAGCGGTAAGAGGGAAAATATTGAATGCATGACAGACAATGTGTTTGTTCCTTCATTGCCAAAGAAGACCATACCATCAGAGAAATGATGACGTGATTTGCACTTGACTTTGTTTTGAGGGAGGGAAGGCTGTGCAGGTCACCAGCCTCACTTCTCCTCCAGAGCCATCTGAATCCAGTGACCAGATATTCATCAGGATGACTGGAGGTGACCCAGGATGAGGCAGTTGGGGTTAAGTGACTTGCCCAAGGTCACACAGCTAGTGCGTGTCAAGTGTCTGAGGTGAAATTTGAACTCAGGTCCTCCTGTCTCCTGCACTGGTGCCCTATCTACTGCACCACCTAGCTGCCCACAACAGACAATGTGTGCAAAGACAAAGAGGTAGGAGATTGAATATTATTACAAAGGAACAGCACATAGGAAACTTTGAATGGACCACAGGAGCAGTGAATGTGTGTGGTGTGGGAGAGGAAGCAGGAGGACAATATTATAAACTGAACCTAGAAATATAGGTGGAAGCCAGATTTTGAAGGTTTTAAAGGCCAGAGAATTTTGCCTTTTACTCCAGAGGCAATATGGAGCCCAATACTTCCACACTGGTAATAAACTCAACCTGCAAAACTAAGCCTAGCACTGTTATCCATCCAAGATGCCTGCATTCTTTAAGCACGACTGCAAATATTTTTCAAAAAACATGATCATGGGAAATCTTTGCCAGGGGCGCCTCATGACAGAGTTTTTCTGGCTACAAAATATTCTCCAAGAGCAATTCTGCATTTACTTTGGAAAATCAAGGGCTGAGTGTGACCTTGTAGAGAAGGGTACATGTCAGATCATTTAATAAATAAAATGTACTGGTATTCAAACTTTTCCTCCACAAAAATGTTAAAAGGAAATGTTTCAGGACATAAATCCAGGACCCAAGTGAATTGGGCACAGTTTTATGGTCAACAGTAAAAGCTGTCATCTGGTTTGTCAATTATATGCCAGCCAAAAGGTCTTCAAGTAAGTCCCCATACAAAACACTATAATGACTCACAAAGAGTCCACCTCATTGCCTGGTGTCAAGGAGCTCCTAATTAATAAGGACCTGAGTAAGGCAGTTCTGACATTAATGTAAACTAATGACATTAAGGAGTACAGTAAAAAAATCCCTAACAGGATTTACATAATAATTTATAATAGTCCCCTATTGTCTCTCAGGTCAATAACCTGCAATTTCAAAAGATGCTAATACATATTTACATGTTAGACTTCAATGGCTTCTAGGAGAGAATTATGGACTCTGGCTGAGTCAATGCATTGCTGCATTACACTAGCAGATAAATGCCTCTAGTTTAGAGGAAGACCAGAAGTAAACCATCAGGGGACAGAGCAGGCTGCTTAAATATACTTTTGGTTTGTTGTTTTTTTTTTAACACATTAAGGCTTCCTCATCCAAAGGACCAAGCTGTTCATTTTAGATGTACAGAGAATAGAACTGGAAAGTCTACTTTACGTGGGCATTGAGGAATTGGATCAAGGAGAGGCGTGATGGAAGGCAACACTGATCTGGTTCCTTCGTTCCTCAAGTCATTAAAGTCATGAGAATATTCAGACCTCAAAGAAAAATTCCAGAAGGAACAACAACAAATCATTCTTTCACACTGGGGATTTTGCATGACTCTTAAAACTGAAAAAATCACTAAATGACAATTACATCTGACATTTAGAGGTAGCTAGTCTAATTTTTTGAGCAAATTACCATAATCTATCACAAAATGGAATACAAAATAGCCTGACTGCTTTGAGGGAGTGCATCTTGCTGACCAGTTTGTGGATATAAACAAAATCCTCCAAATTCAATAAGGCTCACCATAGTCTCAGCCCTATTTATACCAATCACAAAATTTGGCTTGCATACTGAGTTTCTTTCCTTTAGGAAAAAGTTGGGGGAGATTGTAGAGTTGATGCTTTCTCATCCTAGGTTGAAAGGGGAAAATGTATGCAGTTTATGACATCTATGATCATGAGAGGGGAAAAAATTCCTCCTAATCAAGAGCTAGACACTGAAGGAAAAAGCATTAGCCTTTCACCTCTGCATATTGGGGCTCAGGGCCTGCTTAAGCTTCAGGCTATGTGCCTATGAGTTACAGGCCATGTCACAGAAGCCAAGGGCCAGGCATTCAGATGTGTTTCAGGATGAATGACATTCTTCACTTAAGTAAGATCCAGCATCAGGATGGATTCAGCATTCAGGGTCCCCACAGATCATGACTCAGACATATTAGCCAGATTGAAAGGCAGCCCCATGGATTACCTGATCACACTTCAACTTCATTTAGCCACCAATATTCATCCCCTGTTTTTAGGGACACCAGTTTTACCCCCAAAATGACATTAAAATTCCTTGTCAAAATGCTTTTTACTTGATAGTGCTTTGCCAAGGATAAAATAACTTCTTAGGAAAGGACAATATGGAAATTGTTTCAGATAGCCAGCAAAGGCAAGTAATCATCATAGCTTCCACAATCAAAATGTAATCCTTCCAAAGCAGTAATTAAAGGAAAGAAATCTGTGTGCAAAGACAGGAAGATCAAACATGTAGGAGTATAATAAAATAACAATAGGTAACGTTAATATGACAATTTAAGATTCAAAAAAACTCTTTACATATATTATTTTACTTGATTCCTACAAGGTTGTTGGGAAGGCACTTACTACCCCAATTTATAGATGAGAAATGAAATGACTTATCCAGAATCATACAGCTAGTAAACATCTAAGAAAGGATTTAAACTCAGGCCTTCCTCAATCTAAGTCCAGCACTCTATTCTATGCCTATTCCACCTTAAAAATCTCTTATCCATGGCATTCTGGAAGCATAAACCTGATTCTCCCGCAAAATGTCTGAGGATCCCAAAAAATCTAAAAGAGGAGTAGGGGAAGAAAGAATTCAGTAGTTTAGAAAGAAGTCTGTAGTTCCTGGCACAAAATAGGCACTTAAAAAATACTTATTCTCTTTCCTGACATAACTGTGATTAGAATATAGAAAAAAGATATGGGGTTAACAGTCAGAAAATAACTCTGATGAGTGAGATTTCTTACATTTTGAATTTTTGTCCCCAAGAAAAATTATGGAAGCCCCACTAGTTCAGTCTTCCGAAATTGGCCTATAATAATCGTTTGGGGTTAATCCTTTTGTGACAGAGAAAGCCCCCAGGCTGTTTCTCATGTCTAATTCCTCTGACCTTACCTCTGAAAGATTTATCAGAAGAACTAAGAATGGAACCTGGGAAGCAAGAGTAAGCCATGGTTGAGTGAGTTTGAGATAAGCCACAATGGCCAACCTCACTATTGAAGAAAAGATAGGAGCTGTCTCCAAAATACTAGAAGTCAAGCTATAATATCTTTCTGCCATTGCTCCCTGGCACTTCTCCCAGTCTTAAGCCAGTCAGTGTAGCAATAGCACCTAAAATAGAAACACCACGAGCTGGGGTTTTTCATGTACGGATGGCATTAGACCTGAACCACCTGCCAGTAGGGGTTCTATTTTTGAGTCAAGTGACTGAAAATAAAACCACTGCCCCCTCCTCTGCAGCTGCCAGAGACTGAGGATGCTGAAAGTTTCCTCAATTATCATTCACTGCTACACCTGAAGAGATAAGTGATAATGCCTATGAGTGCATTTTCCAACAATCCATCCAACAATTGGCAAGCAATATTTTTGTGTGCTAAGCAAACAGAAGAAGCTCAGAGGAAGTGGTCTTTGGCCCAAAGGGGTTTATAATCCAGTTAGAGAAACAAGACAAGAGAGCATACAATTAAATCTTAAATTATGGGATATGGACTATAAGTGTTATGGGAATTCAGAGAAAGAGAAGATCAATGAAGGCTGAGGAAAAGGTTGAGGCAGGTGTCATGAAGGAAATGGGAGTCGAAATTATGCCATTAATTTGTTTCATTTGTGTTACATTTACAATGTAAGTTCCTCACAATAGCTTAGTGAGGATAATCTTAAAGAATAGTTTGGGTTTGGCTTGTAAAAGGGAAGGGTGCTCTGAGTGAAGGGGGCAAAGGGCAAAGGCATGGTGGCAGGAATTAGAATAGTATATGCTCAGAATAAGGACAAGACCAATATGACTGGAGTGGAGTATTTTTCTTGGGAAGAGGTGAGTGATTAAAGGAGATGAAAGGTGAGGGGGGAATGAAAAAGAGGATGGGGAACTCTGAAGACAGGCAGAATAATTAAAACGATGTGATGGGACAGTAGCAATAAAAGCTGACATTTATGTAATGTTTTCTGATTTACAAAGTATTGTGCATTATTTCCTTCGATCCTCAAGATGCCCTGAGGCAGTTACTATACAGGGTGTCCTGGAAGTTTTAGTGCAATTTTTCACACACATATACACGTATATGCCTCTCTCTCTCTCTCTCTCTCTCTCTCTCTCTCTCTCTCTCTCTCACTCTCTCATTATCCTTTTTTCTTTTTTTCTTAACGATGAAACCATGGTTATGAAAGACTAAGGGAACTTGCCTCTGATCACACAGTCAATAACTGGAGAAATGCTTCAAATCCAGGTCTGGCTTGACTCCACGTTGAAAGTCTTTCACCCCACTTTACGTTAAAGGCTGCAATGGGATGTGATATGGTAGAGTAGTGCTAGATCTATCAGGGGAACACTTGGTTTATATTCCACTTCTGGTACTTACTCCTTTGTGATCCTAGCAAGTCATATAACCCTTCTTATCTCCAGTTTCTTGATCTGTAAAATGGACATAATAGTATTCCTACTTCCCAAAGTTGTTGGGAAGGTCAGAAAAAATACATATGTATAGCATATAACATATATATGTAAAGCAATTTGCAAACCCTAAAGTGCTATAGAAATGTAAATTGATATATCCATCAATAAGCATTTCTTAAGAATCTACTCTGTGCCATTTGTTAAATATATTAAGACAAAAGAAAAGGAAACAGGGCTTTGTCTTTGAGGGGCTTAAATTTGATTGGAGGAGGCAACTATTCACTGCTTCCTCTGTGTGGATCACAGCAATATTCATTGTACTGCTTAGGAAAAAAATGCCATTTTCAAATTCTAATATATATGCACATGGGAAGAAATAAGTTACAGTGTATTTGGGATATCTACCTTCCATCACTGTTAGTACGTCAGCTGCAGAATTTAGAGACTTGCCTCCTCTCAAGAGCTCTATCTTGTATAAGGTGCGGAAGGCCATGGCAATTTCAGCCCCAACCTATGCAGAATGTGACAAAGCATTTCAGATGTAACTTGGGGGAAAACATGTTCTGAGGGAGAAAAAAAAAGTGATCACTTCCCTGACAGAGAAAAGGACAAGCTATTTGACCATCAAGAGAGGGGATTTTTTTTTAAAGTCTTCTTGAATTACAATATGTTTTTGAACTACATTTGAACTACACTGTCTATTGTATTAGACAGTGATCATAAGTTGAGCACTTGCTGCGTGCAAAGCTTCTTGCTCAACTTAGCTTGGGACAGAAAGGTACAACTTGGTAAGACTTCATTTGACAAGAGGAAACAGCCTGGGAAAATCATCCTCATACCAGGAGACTAAGAAAATGAAAAAAGCAGATGGGGGTGAAATGCTCTAATATAATTGGGAGAGAGTCAAACTCAAGGAGAACTTGGAATATTTTTTGGTAGTCAAAAAGCATTATTTTGGTAAGTGATATACAATGAATGATAATAGAGCGACATAAATTAATTGGCTACTTTTTTTTTCGTAATTTCTTAACTTTTCTCATACTGAGTGACTGATTAAATATGTCCCTCTAGTGCTCACTGATGCTTCTTGGAGGTGCCCTACTCAAATTCACAGGGCCCTGCAACACAAAACACGCCTCCAGACTGTGAGGAACACTTGTCATGGAGTGAAGCTATAGCAAGAAAAGCAAGTGAAATATACTGAACTTTAGTCAACATCTTCAAGTTTAAATGAAAGACTCCCTCCCTCCAATCATCTGCAAGGCATTAGCACCTTAACCTTTCAGACTCGCTAATTCCTGCAAGAGAGTACTTTTCCTCTTTAGAATTCAAGGTAGTTAGAAAGAAATTTAAAGGCCTCCTCTTGATATTGACTTATCCTTGTAAACCTTTTAGAAGCATTTTTTTTCTTTTTTTTCAAGAAGCTGCTTGCAGATAGGCATTATTACATAATAAGCATTTTCTTTGGGAAAACTAGTAATAAACTAAAGCAACAGTAACGAATTAGAACTGGCTTCCTTGAGATATGCTCGGTAATTGTGCTCCAAAGTAGATTTATTGCTATTTACCTCATTGATATAGTAAATAGGAGTCTTGCACTCAAATGGGGAAAGAAAAAAAAACTCATTTAATATCTGCCACTTGTAATTCAGAGGATATTGATTTTCAGTTTTAAAAGCATTTCGCAAAACCGGGAAGTTGTAATAATATTTAAATCAATGTCGTTCAGATGTCTTTGCAAGGCAAACAAAGCCCTGTCAATGGAACAACCAAACCGCTGTTCAAATTAATCAGTGGGAACTTGATAAATTCCACTGATGTAGAAAATTAGCACTTTGCATGTTTCCCAGATTTTGATTTCATTTGGACGTCTGGTCATGAATTATAACCATTCTTCTCTGGCTCAAGCTATTTCACTTGAAATCCATTACTTCTAGCAGAATTATGAGTCTTGTTAGGGAAATGCTAGCTATTTCCATTTCGAGCATCTGCACTGCAGTTCTATTATTAACACTGAGCTCATTAAAAAAGAGGGAAGAATTAGATTTGTGTCTTGGAGTTGGGCAGGGGGAGGGATTGGAGCCTCAGTGAAACAAATAAGCTCACAATGCTGTTTCCAATTGACACAGCTGTCATGTAAGCATTTGCCGCTGCTGTGTAGCTTAGGGATGCTGGGCTAGGAGACCTTGTAGCCATATGTAAACAATACAGCGCTGATGACAGGTTTACAGCACCGGAGACAACTATGTGCAGCTGTTCACTCCTCAATCCTATATGGGTTACAAATGTTCTGGCTGCATATTTACAGATGCCCTGGACTGAGCCTTAAAGAGCTCAAAGACAGCCAGTGGTTTGAGTTTTATGATCCTCTCTGCACCACTGTCTTGTGAGTCATGGAGTATAGCTATAGGTAGAAAACACTTATCTCTTGATTTTTTTTCTCTCTGTCTCAGTCTCTGTCACTGTGTTGTGGGTCTCTCTATTCATTCCCTCCCTCTGTTTTTCTCCCTCTTTCCCTCTCTCCCTTTATCTTTTCCCTTTCTTCCTCTTCCAATGATTTTCCACAAATGGCATTTAGGCAAAATATCTCTCTGCCACTGGAGGATTGAATACAGATACAATGCTTGATCACTTCCCTCTGCATGCCACTGATCAGAAGGGCTCCTCTGATCACAAGATCTCAAAATAAGAGTGGAACATTGCATTAGGTCATTTACTCTGTTCCTAAGTTAATGTCATTCTTCCCTTTACAGGTTTTTCCCCCAGTATTTTGTCCAGGATGATTTCAAAAGAATAAAAAGACTAGTTATAGTATTAGCTGGGCTTATGTTGATAAAAGCATTAGCAAGCAAAGAATTCACAAAGAGGAATTTTTGTACAGGAAACATGCATACATGTATATATGTGTGTATGAATGTATGTAGATAGATAGACTGATTGATTGTCTGACAGATTCATTGACATTCAATAAAAGTTGGAGTGGGAAACAATGCCAATGTGAGAAGTGACCAGAACATCCTGACTTAAAGCCAGATATGTGACATCAAACCTCTTCCTAAAAGTCCTGTCCTTTCAGGAATAATATTGGTATGGTGTGGTGGCAAATCACATAACATTAGTGTTTTTGATGAATTTAAAATAAGTAGAGGGCAATGGAGAGATGATAGTGTGTGTGAGCAGGCTGGGACACGATACCAAAAAAAAAAAATTACAAAGATTCACCAGAATAAAAGAGACCATCAAAGAAATGAAATGGTGAAAAATAGAAGATGGGTTGGTTATATAGCAAGAGAAAGGAATAACTAGTAGAGAGGTCATGTGCTGTACTCATCTTTTCATGATATTGAGAGAAACTAAAGAAGACACTTACCATAGTGGATAGATTCCCTGTGGTGACCTGTGGGAGGATATGGAAAAGACTTGCTCAGATTGGTGAGAATTCTAACTATATTCTTAGAGAGAAAAACTATACTAGTGACATTACAGTTCCATTTGAGTATACCTATAAATATACCAGGTAAACAGGAGAACTAAGATAGTGTCAGAATTTGGTTAACTCAGATCTCCAAATCTGTGGTTAATCTAAAGAATCTCAATAAAAATCAAGGCAAAAATGGATATAGATATTACTGTCCTGATTAATTTGGATAGTTGTATCAGGTGTTTCATTGTGGAGAACAGACAAGAAAGGCAAAAATTTGTATTTTTTTTCATCAGAAACTGAGCCAAACACACTGACTGCTCTAAAGTTTGTTTAGAGAACACATGAATAGGAGCAATAGCTTTTACCAGAGCTCACCACCCCCATCTTTCAACCTCACTCTTACAGAGGACACATTCCTCTGTAGTTGTTACTGCAGCTAAGTAGAAATGACTTCATTCCAGAGGAATTCACTTTCACCAATCCAGGACCAACCAACAAACATTTTTACATACCTTCCATATTCAGGTACTATAAATACAAAGACAAGAGAATTTTTAAATGGCAGATTTGTCCTCAAAGAACTCACAATCAATTCCCCCAACATGAGAAATCGTTAATACCTCACCAGTTGTACTCTTTCCCTGCTGCTTCCAAAGGATAGGAGTTTCATGCCCATCCTCCCATTCTACCAGAATCTCCAACAGAAGCAAAAGAGGGAGATGTGTTACTTCTATCTTGGTTTTAAATTTTCAACACATTTTCCTATAAAAAATGGCAAAAATGCAAGTGATATACTTAGTCCTATTGGATCTGTAGTTAAGGTTTGTTTAGGATTAAATAATCTTACTAGCTTGTGAAACCTAACCACAACTAAAACATTGTTCCCCTGGGGAAGTGACTTCTAAATTCTGAGAGACTGACTTACAAATGAACTTTCACAACATAAGCTATTTATGAGTTAGGGTTTGCTTGTTGTAATGTGAGTTCTTTAAACTTGGGTCTGTTTTAGAAAGCATGGCCCACTGCCTCATAAATATTTTGGCTCTATGAAGATGTTTTAAAAATAAAGGCAGGGAGTAAGACCTTGAAATCCATACCCCCTAGATTCAGAATGTGCAAATAATGTGTTAAGGTGATTTGTCCCTAAGTTCTGGTGAGTCCAGTGGGCTCTGTAAAACCGTCTTCAAGCCTATAAATCATGCACAGGCAATCTACACAATAAATACTTGAAGTTGCTTGGGGTAAAATGAGTTTTTAGTCAAACCAGGTAGCTGTTTATCTCCAGGATTTAGGACTTGGGGAGAAATTTTAAATGCTTTATAATTTTTCTTTGCTTGCTTCCTATCTTCTTTCTGAAGTCTCCTCTCAAATCAGCAACCTCTCTTTCTTATATACTAGTCAATAAGCATTTATTAAGTACCTACTGTGTGCTTAACACTGTGTTAAGCACTGAGCATACAAAGAGAGGCAAAAGATATTGCCTGCCCTCAAGGAACTCACAATGTAATGGATATGACGATAGCATCAACAACAAAAAGCAGATACGTACAAACAAGCTATACGCCAAATAATTTACAGAGGGAAGACATTAAAATTAAGAATTGTTGGGAAAGGCTTCCTGTAGAAGGTAGGATTTTTGCTGAGACCAAAAAGGAAGCCAGGAAAGTCAGGAGGCAGAAATGAAGAGGAGAGCATTCTAGATATGAGGGACAGTCAGAGAAACGGCCCCAAACTGAGAGGTAGAGTGTCTTGCTCCTGGAATATCAAGAAGATCAGTGTCATTGGTTGCAAGAGTAGACAGTGGGGAGTGAGATATAAGAAGACTAGAAAGGTGAGGGTTAGGGCTAGGTTATAAAGGGCTTTGAAGGCTAAATAGGATTTTTTTTTATTTGATCCTGTAGATGATACAGAACTTATTTAGCGGAGAGATGATATGGTCAGATCAGTACCTGAAGAACATTATTGTGGCTGCTGGATGGAGGATGGATTGGGGTGGGGAGGCCTGAGGCAGGGAAACTCACTAGCAGGATATTGCAATATTTCAGGCATGAGGAGAAGAGCACTTCCCTGAGAATGGTGGCGTGTCAAAGGAGAGAAGGGGGTGTATTCTCTACCCTTCATCCTTCATGCTCCCATGCTCTGTCTGCCTAGAATGAGAAGGTTCACTATTTTCTCCACTGAACATCTGCCCTTCCTTATCTGCCTCATGTTCCAGAATTATTTTTTCCTCACCTTCCTCAGTCAAAACTTGATTGCTTAGCAATTGACATCAACTATGTATTAAGAAGAAGGATTTCCATTCATTGAAGTAATTCTCAGTAAGCTATTAAAAAATGAATGTACAGTTGCATTTTAGAAGAGCTTCTTCATAGAACATGAGCTCCTAAAGTTTGACCCAATCCCCTGAGATTGTTTCTATCACTCTATTTGACCCATGAGAAATCTGAGCCTTACAGAGATTAAATAATTCACTCAATTTTATACATCTTATAAGTGACTGAGGCAAGATTTGAACGCAAGTTCCTTCCATTATATCATACCTCTGAGATAGAATATGGAAACATTGGAAGAATTGAGGACTGAAGAACCATGTACCACCAATGGCAGAGATAGGTTTATAGATCCAGAGCAGAAAAGTTGAGCTAAGTAAAATGGCCCCAGAATGATTAATGGAATGGACATTGTCACAGAGTCAGAGAGACAGACTGAGAGACAAAGAGATGGAGGCAGAGAGAGAGAGGGAGAGACAGAGAGACAGGGAGAGAGAGACAGAGACAGAGAGACAGGGAGAGACAAACAGAGACAGAGAGAGACAGAGGGAGACAGAGAGAGAGGGAGACAGAGACAGAGAGAGAGAAAGGGAGAGAGAGACAGAGAGAGAGACAGGGAGATGGAGACAGAGAGATTGTGACCGATGTGGTAGTGACCACAGGAGAAAGGGGGAAGGTTCAGTAAGGCAGAAGACTCCAATGTCAGTCCTTGGGAAGGGAAGGAGGGTAGTCCAATGGATTGAAATAAGTTTTATGAATACTTAGAACATGCTTAGGTTTTATTTTTTCTCTTGTAGTATTATTCCAGTCCAGGGTCAAACTGTAAGTGTGGAAGAAAACTGTATAGATAGATGCCTATATGAATGCAGAAGAGCAACAAAGTATAAGGAGCCAGTATGAAAATGAATGAATCTATACCTTAGGTTGCTGAGTTGAGAGAATTTCTTGGTTTCTGGAAAATAGCTCTAACCAAAGGAATGCCTCCCCAAAATGACATACATCCTTCATGCCCCAGGTACCACAAAGGTTTCAATTAAACAGTAGAGAAAACGATCAAAAACAAATTTTAGAAAATCAAAAACAACATTCAAGACATAAATGATAATCAGGAAGCTTCACAAACATCTAGACAGACAGGTACATTCAAAAATAAAGAATAAACTTGAGCATGTAGAAAAAGGAAGTGACATCTATAAAACTTTAAATTACTTTAGGTTGTTAGTGAAAGGAGACATGATTAAGTATTCAGGTGGCAGGATGATAATGTTTTAGAGACATTTACTTTTGCAAGAGTTGTAGGTAACATAGAAGAAATGAAAGAAGCTAAAATCTCTCCCACCCCAGCTTTGGAACTCTGTCAGTGTCAGAACCAATGAACAATTTCAGAGGATTTTAAATCCAAAAGCAAGAGCATCCAAATAATTTTAATTACCTTAAGGTCTAGAAAAAGTCATAGGTAATAACATGTACTTCAGAGAAAATTCTTCCTTTGTCTTATATTATGCTTTCCAGGATTTATAGTGTTCAGATTTCACATTTGATGGAGTCTTAGTAACATTCATTTTGAAAAAGAGTTATTTACTGTGTCTTATATTCTAAGTTTAATTTGAAGATTTTCCTATCCTTGTTGATACTGGTAATTTTCAAGTAGCTAGAAATAACGACTATATTTATGGCACATCAGATTCCCTTATACTGTGCTCTCCTTGTCATGGGGTCACAGAGTATTTAAACACAAAAAAACTGGAAATATTTCATTATCCATAAAACAAAACTAAACAGACACCATTTTCAGGAATAAATTCTAATGAATTGACGATTCTCTGGTTTTGATCTCAGTCCAATAGGATTCGAAAGAATAAGCAGCCAGAATGGTTTGAGTCCTTCATAGCAGATTATGGTATGGGATTTTAAAAGGAAACAAACAAACAAATGAAAACTTTCAGGAATATTAACCAGGAAGAGAATACTTCAACTTTTAAGAATAGAGGAGACTCTAGACTAGACTTAGAGCAAGAAAGGTAGAAATCCAATGCTGCTCAAGTTGGTCACTGGGATAGTCGTCACCTTCCCCTAATACACAGAGGCACATGTGTGCATGCATACATACATGCACACACACATGCACATACACACAAACACACACATATTTTTATAGACAATATTTACTGTTTTTGAAACATTCCTGCTCATGATCATTGTTTTATGAATTTCTATTTCCCCCTAATAATCAATAGTTGTAGTGATAAAATGCAAAGGGCATTGGAGTTCCAAGACCTTCCATTTCCATTGCCATGATGACAGTAACAAGATCCTGCATTTACATGGTGTTTTAGGATTTCTGAAGTGTTTTTTTTTTGTCATTCTACAGATCAGTCAAGTCGTGTTAAAAAAGGGCCACAAATACAGGAATAATTTTATGATCACGGAATAAGACTAACTAGAAGTAAATAATTTCTGATTCCTTCATTACTAGCAACAGAAAATTAGGCACTCTCTTAACTGAATTGAGTTTTTAATTGGACAGATGGTGAGGGTTGTGAACTGGTAAACTGATTCACAGGAAAGAGATCAGCTTTATTTTTTGTAAGTTCTTTCATTTATATAACCTAACGTCCTCTCCTCCTCCCCATCCTCACCATATGACTATTCATTTTTGATGCCCACTTTGAGGCTCAGAACCCTTTGGTTCAGGCCCTTCTTTTTTAATTTTGGTTTCTTTTTTTTCACATGAGCATGTACTGATTGTCAGAAAGTCACATTTATAACCACTGGTATGGCAGTGACTTATTGGGTAGAAGGACTTTTATGATTTTAACAGGTGTATTACTTTACATTATCTCATTTGCTATAATAGCCTTTAAGGAAGATACCATCAGATAAGATATAAAAGAAGACTGCTTATATATCTAAGCATAGTTTGCAGATGCCATATTTGGGAGCCATGATCTGAAAAAGGATATTCCTTTGACAACACGTCATTAAAAGAAGTTTATTTTCTTGACTTCAGGATTGTTCTGAAAAACCTGGTTCATAAGACTGCTAAGAAGAAGTAATGTAGAATAAAGGATGACTGTGGAAGAATGGATGACTGGGAGTGCGTTTTCTTCTCCAGCCTCAGTTTAAAGTATGAGATGTTACCTCAGATCATGATCCAATGCCCTTATTTTAAGATGATGAAGCCCAGGAAGGCTAAATGACTTGCCCAAGGTCATACTGGTGGCAAACATGCATTTCTGGTAGGTTAGAGTCCAAGTATTGGGTAATGGAGGTGGAAATGGTTCTATAAACACAAAATTTCAAAGTAGAATAGAGCTTAAAAAATTTTCCATGACAGAACAGAAGAATGTGAACCTTTGATTAATAATATTGGGGATGTCACTGAAATCCCTTGTCTTCCAGAATTTTCTTCATTTGGTCATTCATTTTGTACCTACCACATGCAAAGCTCTATGAAGAGTACAGAAGAAATATTTTTCTTGTATTCTGAGGCATAGAAACCTCTATGGGGAGATTCTAGTGAATTATTAGTTCATTGCCTTAACTCTAAGTCCCCATTAAAATTAGGCAAAATGACATGTTTCTTAATGTAATATATTATCTCTAATGTAATATCTTGATGAAAATACTTTTTCTTCACTTTAATTTTCAAGTATTATATAAATTATTGAGGTTAGTGGTATATCTTAAATATATTTCAATGAGAACAGTACAAATAAAATTGAAATCTATTTATAATAAGCATATACATATTTCCATAGTAACAATAGCCTTTAATCATTCCATCTATTATATATTTTCTGTATTGTCTCATTGACTGTAGCATCTATTTTCCTAATTTTTGTAGTTTTCTTTTCAGAAAACTAAGACTAGAATCTTAGAATTATAGCCCTACAAAGAATCATAAAGCAAAACCTTATTTTATATTAAATAGTCTGCAAACCACTTCCACGTGTATTATTTCCTCTGATCCTCACAACTATCATGTAGACCATGTTATTGATTATGAATCTGACTTACCCATGGTCAAAAAACTCATGAGTGGAACAGTTGGTGCTTGATCCGAGATCTTCTCATAAATCCAGTGCTCTTCCCACTATGCCATTCTGCCTGTCAATTATAGATAAATAATTTTGCTTAATTAAGCCTCATTTGAAGTTAACAGGAACAGAACTGCTTTATACTTAAATGTCAGTTCTCAAATGTGATGGTCAATACAAATTCACAAGCATGGAATCCATGAGTATGTATATTTAATTTGACTAAATTCTGGCAGGAAGATGAGATTATTTCAAAGATGCCCAAGGACATCCTTAAATGCCCTTAGGTGTCCTTAAGAATTTAATATTAGAATAGTAAGAAAAATCTCCCTTTCCTTAGTGTATATGTATGATAGGGTCAAAATTGTCCTCGCAAGAAGTTGATTTGAGAAAGATTCAGTCACGGCAAGTTAACTGTACTCTAGACAGCACTCATTAGTTGTCTTGCAAATATAGCTCCTAATCACAAGGTGGGGGTAAAGGTGGTACTGGAGTCTGAAGACAAGAATGTACAGATTATAGCGCAATCCATCATTTGCTGCTTTATCTGTGACTTCTTCAATGAGGACATTCCCTCCACTAGTGCAAAGGGCCACCCCATCTGTTCTTTATCATACTGTATTTCTATAAATCCTCCATAGAGGGTCAAGCTAATGCCAGTAAAGGCCTTCCTTTGGATCTAAGAGTTGTTCACACTAAAATGTATATTTTGCTTTTGGGGGGATTTGTTTTTCTTTTTGATAGAAGCAATGTTGTGTAGTAGACAGAGAGTCAGCCAGGGAGACCTGAGTTCGAGTCCTTACTTAGTCATATTGGTTCTGTGACCTGGGAAAATCACAACCTTTCAGGGCAACTCTAAGTTGACAGGTTGTAGAGAAGGTGACAACCTGCATTGGTAGAAAGAGTTTCTCACTTAGGAGTTCCCTGTTCTAGTGAAATCATAAGTCTAGTCCTTATCCCTTTTCATAAACATTATGTCTGTATTATATACTCATAAGTTGGGAGGTAGTCTCAGTATACCCTATGCATACATTTTCCCAGATTTCCCAAGTTGAGAGTATGATCTAAGAGAGGGACAGAATATCCCAGGATCCAGCCTTCTGAGCTAGGGAAGAACCTCTTATGTAAGGGTTATAAGAGTTTGTGCTCTAGACTAGTAGCACCCTTGGCTGCCATGTCTCTTGATTCAGTAAAACCAATGTCTGCTTGCTGTGACAATCTCTGGGCCCTTGTGGTCTGCTGGTTTTGGCATCTGTTTTGCCTAAGTTGAACTCTTCTAAGCATGGTACTATGCAATGTCAATGCCTTCACTAACCATAGAAAATATCTAAAAGCCTCCATCTTGCCAAGTGCTGGCTATGAATCATATAATTCTGACTAAAGGTCTTGAGACTCTTCAAGATGACTCAAGGATATCAGCTCATAATTTTGAAGCAAGGGTAGGCTAGCCCTGTCACAGGTTAGGCAAATAAATACACCAAAACTATTGTTTATGTCCTAGAAATATCCCTAATAATCAAGCATAGCTGAGGTATAAGAAAAGAGTGAAGGAGGAATTATAATAGAACTTTAGAGCAAAAAGGACCTTACAGATAACTATTTCATTTCCTCATTTCACAAATGAGGAAACTGAGACCCAATGAAACTACTATTTTTCTCATAGTCATATGATTAATTCTGTCATAGCTGAGCTGAGAATTTAGGTCCCTGGAGTCCTTCCTATGTTCTCTTTTCCCTATAGAACACCACAAGATAGGGAATGCCTTCAAGAAGGTAATCCACTTGTCTTCTGCCCGCTGCGTTCTGTCCAACACAGTTAGTGCTCTTTTGGGCATGACGGGCAGGAGAGAATTGATTAATTTCCCAAAGAGGAAAAAATTAGCCAAGAATGAAGAAAGATTTATTAACACTGTTAAATTTGTTCCCTGTTTAGAGATTAAGAAAAGCTTGGTGAGAATTATCACATGGTCAGTTTCACTTCATAGGAGATGAAAAGTGTCTGTTCTATTCAGTCCCAACTAATGTGAGTAATGGTGCAAGAGATGTGTCATTTCCATGGAATTAATCAAGCACTCTTGGTCAGGTTTGGATGCCACTTCTGGAGCTAGCTTAGCCTATAAGCTTTCACTAAATCCCTGTGTAAAGTGTCAATGCCTCTTTACTGAACTGTGGATTGTAAAAGACCCTGCCAAGTCTCTTGTATATCAAGACCACAAGCTTTTGATTTAAAATAAACGTATCTGACCTAGTTTATGGACCAAAAAGAAAGAAAAAGGATGCTTAAGCATTCTGTTTAAGGAATTTCATTTTAGATATAATATGCCTAGTTGATAAACCTGGTTGCATATGAATAGACAGATCAAATGTTGGAAATATAAAATCATATCGGAAATTAAGTTTTTGGTAGCCTTCTATTTTAATAGGATGTTAAAAAATAATGTTAAATTAAGTAATCAGATTTTTACTAATACTACATTTCAGATTGATTACTGATATCATATAATGAGTTATTACTTTAAAGTGCAATTTCTAATACCATGTGACATATCTGTTGTCACTGTAGTGATGTCTTGATTTGGTGAGATGTGTAATATCTAGCTTTTCCCTGATACCCCACCCTGCCTTCCTCCTGCCATGCTGTTAAGGTTGCTACTGCTCTACATTTTACCTCCCATTCAGTTTAAGGTTCTCTTAATTACTGGGAATTCAAAATGTCTAATCCTCCCCAGACCCAGCATCCTCTGTTCCTGTCAGGTCACACTGGGTTTATCTGCTTAATCTCCCCCATTACCCTTTTCTACCTTTTTCTTTAGGAAGGATAATCAGACCAATATTACCATTCTACCATTTTTGGAAAGGTTGTGTCAATCAATTACCCAATGACTCCATTCACTACCCTGTGATTTTCCAGACTACATTGTTCCTCCCTGGAAACATTTGTATATGTACTATCTTCTCCTATTAGGAAACAAGCTCCTAGATGTCAGAATATCTTACTTTTAATATTTCTATCTGTAGTGCCTAGCACAGTTTTTCATTCATTCATATATTCATACATGCATTTCTCAATATACTCAATATGCCCTACATGGGTAAAGATGCCTTAGTTAGAGCTTCAGAATCCCACCCAAATTGGGTATCCCAAGAGACATTTTCCATTCAATTGCACAGAAGCACTTAATAGATCTGTCATCTCATTGGCATGGGAATGGTCTCCATAATAGAATGCATCTGGAAACGAATGCTGTATCCAGATTGTGCCAGGCTTTAAATGCCAGGGAGAGGCTATTGTATTTTATCCTAAAGGCAATACATAGCCACTGAATATTTTTGAGTAGGTAAGGTATGTTCAGATCTGTGCTGAAGATTATTTTGGCACCTGAGTAGAGGATGATTTGAAAGAAAAGAGAGGAGTAGGAAGGTTGTCCTTGCTCACATCTGTTATGTCTCTCCTCACACACAGTCATGACATAAGCTACAACATACTTGTGCACCCAATTTGTATATCTGAAGCAGATATAAAATCTCAGCTTATGGCAGAAACTGTGCTATAAAAGGACTGGTATTTTTTCAAAAACAAAAATTTTATTCAACATAAATAAACAAAATCCAGCAGATTTTGAGCCACAGATTTGCAGTGACTTCTTTGCAACACTTAAATGAAGATGATTTATTATAGGTATCATATATGCTCTAGATTTAAAAAAAAAAACTATGAAAGGCATCAGAAAAACAAAAGTTAAATAAAATAGCAAATAAATAATCTGAGGAAATAGTTGCAAGTTTTCCCTACAGAATCCAGAGAGGAGATTCATGTGTACTATGAGGTCAAAAGACAGAAATAGCTAAAATCTCTGTTTTATTAAGATAGCTTCAAAGAAGATTCCATTTGTCTGAACTAAATATATTAATATGTACAACTACTCAGTTAAGAGATTAGCATATTGATGAGGTTTGTCTTTACAATCTCTGCCTCACTGAAAATGTCATAGGCAGATGGAAATAACCTCTTGGAAGCCCTTCCCATTGTCATTCATCTGCCTGTACAGAGAACACCCTCATTTTATTCCGAAGCCATCTCAGCTCTCAAAATCCTGTCTGTGGGTATTTTTTCTCCTTTGTTTTTTCTTTCCCCCACATCTCACTGGTGAGATCAGGCCACTTGCCCTCAATGGGTCTTCATCTGCATTTTTCCTTGCCTTCATTTGGCTGCTCAGAAGTCACAGAGATCAGAATACACCTTTTTTTTAAGTATATGAGAAACTGGATATGAGAGAAATTAGGACACTTTAAACAAAATAAGGCCAGAATAATTAAATATTGGATAATTTAATATTTGCATATATTTAGAATCTGGAAGTATTTATGAAATTCTAGCTAAGTATACTAGAGGATGTGAAAAGAGTGATGCAATACCCAATATTACATGTAATAATAACTATCATGTATGTAGCATGTTGTGGTTTGTAAAGGACTTAATATACATAATTTCATTTGATTCTCACAGCAATCCTGTGAGGCAGGTCTTACTATGATCCCATTTTATAGAAGAGGAAACTGAGGTTGACAGACCCTGAGTGACTTGCCCAAGGTCCCAAAACAAGTGAGTTTCTCCAAACATAATATTAATAATAACAGCTCCTATTTCTGCAGTTTTACAGAGGACAACCCGCTTCCCTTAATGTAACCTAGTGACCTAAGTATAAAGGTGTGTTTGACTCCAACTTCAAAGTGAGAACAGAAAATTTAAAATTCTTTAGATCAATACAAAATCCATTTAAAATATATGTATTTGAAACTTTGACAGCAAGCTAACAATATTACTTTAAATGAATTAGAGATCTACTAGCTGCCCTCTATATAGGTCTGTTTTATCCTAAATAGATTCCAAAATTTCTTCTTTTAAAGGATAGGGATTTAAAACTCCATTTAAATTAAACATGCATATGAACTACAAATTGTAATTCTGATCCTGACAATCTCAGTCAAAAAGGACTACCCAGAGTGCTCTGAGTTCAACCGAGCTCCCCTGTGATTTACAGGGTACTCTTCTATATACAGGGACAGCTAGGTGGTGAAGTATAGAGAGTGCCAGGTCTGGAGTCAGGAAGACCTGAGTTTAAGTGTGCCTTCAGTCACTTACTAACTATGTGACCCTGGACAAGTCACTTAATCTGTTTGCTTCCGTTTCCTCATCTATAAAATGAGCTGAAAACGTCAAATGAGGTCATGAAGAGTCAGACATGACAAAAATGACTGAATAACTGCTACATATATGTGCTGTGCTGAAATCATAAACATGAAACCAAGGGCTGACATCAAGACATTTGCAATTTAGTAGTTTCTGCCTTCCAGGAACATTTAAAGAGGAGATACAAGATAGGCGCAGAAACAACTCTTCTACATATTAAAAGTGAAATGTGTGGCAGAAGTCCGTAACAGTGCTAGGAGGAAGGGAGGAAAAGAAAGGGGGATCACTGGAATTGCAGCTGGGGGTAGGTGGAGGTTGAATGAAGGAGGCAGCACAGCAAATCTGCACTGACAAGCAAATGTCACCTGTTATTGTTGTCTTTGAAATTTTGCCCAAATGAACTGCCTCCTTCATTGAGGAGAAAAATGTAAATATAATAGTAATAGGTGACATTTGCTTGTCAATTTTCATGCCAGACACACATGCAGAGCTTAGGGAAAGTTTTTCAACTGATTGTTTCATTTAAACTTGACAATGGCTTTGTGCGATAGGTGTTCATCACCATCATCATCATCATCATCACTGTTGTTGTAATTCTTTCCATTTTATAGATGAGGAAATAGAAACCTGAGAGAGTAAGCACATTTCCTAAGCATCCCTGAGAACAGATAGCAGCTACCAGGTAAACCATAAATAGACACACACATGCACACACATATACATGGAGAGACAATATTTAATAATGAAATTAATTGCCAGGGACAAGTTCTCTAAGACCTGTTTTAATAAAGATAAAAGTGTCATTTGTCAAGTTAGGACTATGTGAACATAGTTAATAGCTAAAACCACTTTTCCCCCAAATTAAGTTAAACAGGATTCCCCTGGTAATCTTGGCTTTGTGT
>JAQQSK010000768.1:0-84614 GCA_028658325.1 Potorous gilbertii
CAAGGTATTGACCCATTTTCCATGCTTTCTTGCATCTCTCTCATTTCTCTTCCCAGTTTTTCCTCCACCTGTCTAACTTGATTTTCAAAATCCTTTTTGAGCTCTTCCATGGCCTGAGCCCATTGGATATCTATTTCAGATGTTTGGGATACAGAGGCCTTGACTCCTATGTCTTTCCCTGATGGTAAACACTGTTCTTCCTCATCAGAGAGGAAAGGAGGAAACATCTGATCACCAAGAAAGTAACCTTCTATGGTCTTATTTTTTTTTCCCTTTTCTGAGCATTTTCCCTGCCAGTTACTTGACTTCTGAGAGTCCTCTCCACCCCCACCTAGGTCCACCACGTTAGTGCTTGGGGTCTGAGATTCAAATACTGCTCCCCAGCCTCAGGGCTTTCAGCAGTGGGGCCCAGCTGCTATTCAATGTGAGTTTAAGTTCTGGTGCTCAGGTGGGGGCAGGTCTGCCTCCCAGACTCAGTTCCCTCTGGGGATTTATGTGGAGACCTTCAGTAATGATCCAGAGCTTCTGCCTGCTCTGGGGGCTCCTGGCTGCCGCTTCCTCTGCTGCTGCCTCCCGAGGGGCCTGAGTTATGGAGACACCCCGCTCCCCTCTCAGCCTGCCCACACGTCTCTTTCTCTGACCTGTAGCGCCCGTGGGTGCAGGGACCTTCACAGCCGCTGGAGATTCCGTCCCTGTAGCCTGCTCAGATCTGCTCCTCTAGGTGCCTCACAGCTGGGGAAGGGCTGGCCTCTGCTGCTGGCCAGTGTGGGATAGACCTTTCGGGTCAGTTTTTCAGGGCTTTCTGGAACGGAAATCTCCTTCACTCCATTGCTGCATGGCTTCCACTGCTCCAGAATTTGTTGGGAGTTCTTTTTACAGGAAATCCATGGGCTGTGAGTTCGGAGCTAACATATGTGAATCTTTCTACTCTGCCATCTTGGCTCCTCCTTTGATGATGTAAATATTTATAATTTACTAGGGAATTGCCTTATCTTCTCTATTTTTAATGCTGGATTTCTGAAAGAAATTTTAAAATATATTTAGAATATTGTTGTAAGAACTACTTTGGCATATTTTTGATCTGGAGACTTCTGTATATTAATAAATAGAGATAATGGCTTTATTCATGGTAAATAAAGGGTATAACTATGACCATGAAGGGATAGAATTATGCAAGTGAGAATTAAGGAGCTAGAGTAGCCAATCTTTTGGAAGTTCTAATAGCAATAATTACCCTGCCATACTCTCCATTTCACCTTGGATGTATTATGCCACTGATGCCAAGAAAAGTTTTGTTATCAAGAGATACTTGATATTATTGTCTTAAAAAATATCTCCATACCTGCAAATCTAGCTGCCTTATTTACATGTGTCACAGGAAATGTTAAATCTGTTTTTCAAACTAACAATGTACTCATTTGGGGAGAAAAATAAATATTAACTTTAAGATAATTAAATTTACAAGTAAATGTTAGAATGCATTTAAAAATCCATTACTTCCAAATGAGTATATCTTGAAGTTATACTAAATTATTGAATATTTTTATTCATCTCTTTTCTTTCTTATAACATCTACCCTTCCCAATTTTTCATTCTCTATTTCCCTGAGAAGTATCTCATATAATAAAATATAAAAAAGAAAGGATATTTATTAAAACTAGCCAACTTATTAAATAATCTGACATCACAAACGATATTCCATACCCATAGTCTGTGTGTGAAAAATGCTGTAAGGTCTTAGAATGTTAGAGGGCCTTTTGTTTAATCCACTGTGTTTTATAACTGAGAAAACAACGGCACAGAAAGTTAAGTAACTTCTCAAAAGGCATTCTGCTAGTATGCTGCAAAATCTGACCATATCCTCTGATGTGTAAACTAGGGTTCTTTTCAGCTTAACGTTGTGTCTATTTGATTTCTGTCTTCTTTAAAACTAAACTATAATACCACATCCTCCATGATGACTGCCTTGGTCACCTATTGAAGGGTGAAGGCAGCCCCACTCATGGTTCAATAGTGTCATTAGTAGCAATTTTTAACCTCAGTAATGTATTATGTATCTGTATCCATTATAACCATTCATGTATAGAGCAGAGTCAAGAAGGCTGATTAGGGGCAGCCACCTACCTCAACTCTCCTAACATCCCCCTCCAAACAACTTTAAAATAATATCTCAAGTCAAATTTTCAAGCATCAGAGCCAACAAAAGTTTGGGGTGAGACATCTTTCCAGTCTAAAAAAATTTTCGAGGTTTCCAGGAGAAAGATGGCACCAATGTGGAGGCCTATACAGAACCCACACATTCAGTGGTAACAATATCAGAGGCAACAGTGGAATCTACAGTGGTGGAAACAACAGATTTGGAAGCTCTCAGCTCACAGAAGGTAGAAGTCAAACAACAGGTCAGAAAAAGATAGAAGGGGACAATTTTATGGCACTGGGTATAGCTTGCACTGACTGGCAGCTCTTTTGCCCATAAGCAATTCTGAGTCATAGTTACTGGGCAGAGAGGAACATAGTAATCCATCACAAAGGAACAGGGGTCCTTGTCACAGTACCAAAGCAAGGAGGAGTGCTAGCACTTATAGCTGCAAGTGATCAAGTGCCCTTCTTGGTTACCTACTAGAGTGTGGACCAGGAGAGAAGTAACAATAGCTCTCCCAGGATCACACTAGTTTGGAAACACCAAAAACTTGTAGATCTCCAGAATGAACTCAGAAAACAGCAGCATGAAGATTATGGCAGTGCCTCCCCAACCCCAAGGCATGTACAAAGCCCAATTTTAACATAAAATTCAGTCAAAAAAATAGGCTATGAAAAGGAACAAACAAACAAAATATGACTTTGACCATAGAAGCTTCCCCAGTGGTAGGGATGACTAAAACATAAACTCAGAAGACAACAAAGTGAAAAAAGCTATCAAAAAAGTCTCAAAGACACATACTAATTTCACTCAAATTAAACCAGCACTCCTGAAAGAGTGAAAGAGATAAGATTGGTAGAGGAAAAATTGGACAAAGAAATGAGAATGATGCATGAAAATCATGAAAAAAAGATTAAACAGCTTGGTAAACAAAACACAAAAAAGAAAGAAGAAAAAACATCTTAAAAAAACCAGAATTTGGCAAATGTAAAAGAAATGCAAAGATTCATTGATGAGAACTCCTTAAAATTGGAGTTGGACAAAAAGGATTAAAATTCACTGAAGAAAATAATTCCTTAATAATTAGAATTGGGCAAGTAGAAGTTAATGACTCCATGAGACATCAAGAAATGATAAAAAACAAAGTCAAAAGAATAAAAAATAGAAGAAAAATGTGAACTATCTGATCAGAAAAACTAATGACCTGAAAAATAAATTTAAGAGAGGTAATTTAAGGATTATTGGAGTACCTGAAATTCATGATCAAAGAAGGAATCTAAACATCATATTTTGAGAAATTATCAAGAAAAAAAATATCATATCCCCCAGTAGACCATAAGCACTATGAGGTAAAGGTCTATAATTTATCTAAACCATGTATTACTTCATTGCTTATCATCTAGTGCTTCAAAATAAGCATTTCATAAACATCCGTTCATGTAGTTTCTGAATTATGTGTAAGACATCAGATAGTGCACATAACTTATAAATCAAAGAGAAATTGTTCAACATGCCAAAGGAGAACAATTAGAAGAATATTTTATAACATCAAAGATTTAGAGTTAAAAGTTATCTTAGAAATCAATCTCCTCACTATACAGATAAGGAAACAGTCCTAGAGAAATTGTGACTTGCCTACGATTAGAGCTACGAAGGGCCTAAGGTGACTTTGAACCCACATATAGATTCCTAGTCCACTACAGATTTAATCAGTTTAAGCTTCAAACATCATTTGATTAGACAAGTCATGTCTTTAAGAGCATACAAAGGCAAAGAATACTAGATATATTTCTAAAATGCCTAAGAAAATTACTAAAAAAAATATAGCATACAATTCCCAGGTCATTAGGTAGTTTAGAAAAGAATGTAGAAAAGGAGAAAAATATGGTTGTACATGAAGGTCATTGTATTAGCTCCATGAGTATGCTCTTAGTATAAAAGATTTGAAACAGCAAGATGAAAAAGAGAAGTTAGGCAGGCTTAACCTAGTGACAACATATATAGATGACTTCCTAATAGCAATGGAAGAACAGGGAGTTAAGTAAATAAAAATGTATTACCACAAAAAGAGTTCTCTAAAGAAGTTTGAGCAAAAGTTAGCAAAGTACAGTAATATAAAGAAAAGATATGGAAATAACCATTTCATCAAAAAAGTACAATATTTTTCAGAGACTTCAGGCAATCAGTACAATACAATCTAGAAATGAAATTACATGGAGTCATAATTGGAGAGGACTTTTACTATTTGAATTTTTATAGGATATGCTCTCAGAAAATGATGGATATATCCTTGGCTAATATATATATATATATATATATATATATATATATATATGTATAATTATATATAATAATATAATTATAATATATAATATATGTCTGATTGATATTAGTAGTTAGAAAAGCATTAAAGGAATTATTATTATGGTTGTATTTATCAAGAAATTTTATATTATCATAAAAAATTCATGGAGGAAAGTGCCCAAGGCAATGTTTTGGTTCACTGTATCATTTCTGGGGGGTGGCATAATTAGTAAATAATAAGAACGATAAAGGGGACCTTTTTTCTATACTTCTCAATCATTAGGGTTTTTATTCACACATGCCCTATTGTGAAAGGAACTGTATGAAGTAAAGCAAAGCAAAAAATTTTTAAAAATCAGAAACAACAGACACAAGGAAATATTACAAAAGTAACCCAGAAAATAAAATGTCTACAGAGGAGTAAAAGAGTACATCACTAAAATGAAGTGAGATTCTATGGAAAAATAGATGAAGATACTGAAAGAAAATGAAATGTACTTTCTCTCTCTTTGCAGAAAAGATCAGAATACAAGGAAAGATATGCATTGCCAGACACAATCTATGTTCTTAGATACTGTTCCTTATTTTTTTCTGGCACAAGAAGAGTTCAAAGTAGAGGGAAGATAATGCAAAAGTCATCAATAAAATGTATTTTCAAGTAAAAAATTTAAAAGGCAAAAGAAAATATAGGCCTCCGTTGCCTACATGTATGTGCAAAAAGTGGCCTATTGTAGGAAAAAATAGTATTTTTATACATTTGCTGAATATGTTAATTATACTCATATATATTTTAGAGAGATGAGAAAGTAAGCATATGGACATGAGGTTATTGATGATTTTCAATTATAAAATGATATAATGTGTGCAAAGTACTTTTTAAAATTATCTAATTCATTAAATAGTTCCCAATTACATGCAAACACAATTTTAACATTCTTTATTTTTAATTTTTGGATTCCAAATTATCCCCTCCAACATGCCACTCTACTACCCTTTGAGAAGGTAAGCAATATGGTGTCAATTAAACATGTGAAATCATTCAAAATGCATCTTCATATTAGCAAAACAAAATATAAATACAAATAAGAAAAACAAAGATAGTTTTAAAAAGGATGTATCAATCTGCACTAACAATTCGCCAATTCTCTCTTCAGGGGTTAGTGGTATTTTTCATGATGGATTCTTTGAAATTTCCTTGGATCACTGACTTCATCAGAGTAGCTAAGTACTTCATTTGAGTATTATTGCTGTTGCTGTTATAGTGGACAATATTCTCCTGGTTCTCCTCATTTCATTCTGCGTGACTCATGAGTCTTCCCAGGTTTTTCTGAAACCATCCTGTTCATCATTCCACAATAATATTGCATCAAAATCCTATATGATAACTTGGTTAGCCAACAATTAGTTAACCAATTGACTAATTGGTTAGTCAATCCTCTATTGATGGGCATCTCCTCAATTTCCAGTTGTCAACCATGGCAAAAAAAGAACTTCTATAAATATTGTTGTACAGATAGTTTCTTTTACCTTTTCTTTCATCTCTTTGAGATAGATTTAATAGTGGTATTGCTGAGTCAAAGGGTGTGTACAATTTTATCATTCTTTAGGCATAGTTCCAAATTGTTCTCCAAAATGGTTGGACTAATTCACAGCTCCATCATTAATGCATTAGTGTTCCAATTTTTCATTTTCCTTTTCTGTCATTTGAGCTAATCTGATAGGTGTGAGGAAATACCTAAGAGTTGTTTTAATGTGCATTACTCTAATCAAGAGTAATTTTAAAGCATTTTATGTGAATATTGAGAGGATTTCTTTTTTCTGAAAAATCTCAATTTGTATGTTTAACCATTTATCCACTGGAATATGGCTCTAATTTTGTTGATAACTTTGGCCCAGTTACCTATGTATTTGAGAAATGAGGGCTTGATTAGAGAAATTTTCTGGAAATTTTTTTTTCTTAGTTTCCAACTTCCTTCTAATTTAGGCTTCATTAGTTTTGTTTGTGCAAAAGATTTTAATTTCATGTAATCAAAATTACCTATTTTTCTTTTCATAACTCTTTCTATTTCTTGTTTGTCATAAACTCTTCCTTTATCCATATATGTAACAAATATATTTTTCCATGTTCTAATTTATTTTTGATATCACATTTTTTCTAAATTATTTCAACCATATCTTGATATAAAATGTAATATGTTAGTCTTTGCCTAGTTTGTTCCAAACTAGTTTTCAGTTTTCCTATCAATGGGTTTATCAAATATTTGGTTACAATCCATATTTATTACTATGTACTATATACCTAATTTATTCCACTGATTTACCACTCTGCTTCTTAGCCAGTACCAGATAATTTTCATGATTATTGCTTTTTAATTTAGTTTCAAATATGGTAATGCTGGACTGCCTTCCTTCACATTTTTCATTGATTCTGTTGATAATTTTGACCTTTTGTTCTTCCAGATGAATTTTGTTATTGTTTTTCAAGTTCTATAAAATAATATTTGATAATTTGGAATATCACTGAATAAGTAAATTAACCTAGGTGGAAGTGTCATTTTTATTATTTTTACTCAGTCTACCCACATTAATATTTCTCCTGTTGTTTAGCTCTGTCTTTATTTACGTGAAAAGTACTTTGTTAGTGTATTCATACAATTCATTCATATATCCATTTTGAGAATTGTTATGTGATTTGATTGATATGACATGGTTTGTCTTGGCATGTAAAATTTCAAGTTTTTATATCTGCAGTAATTTTAAATGGAATTTATCTTTCTGTCTCCTACTGCCATTTGTTGGTAATGTGCAGAATGCTGATGACTTGTGTGGGCTTATTTTATAGTCTGCAACTCTGTTAAAGCTGTTAGTTGTTTCAACTACTTCTTTTGTTGATTCCCTAGGGTTCTCTAAGAATGCAATCATATGATCTACAAAGGAGGATAGTTTTGTTTCCTCATTGCCTATTTCTTAATCCTTCAATTTATTTTTCTTCTCTTATTGCTATAGCTAGCATTTCTAGTACAATATTGAGTAATAGCAGTCAAAATGGATATCCTTGCTTCTCCCCTAATCTTATTGGGAAAGCTTCTAGTTTATTCCCCCAAATTATTGCTCTTGGTTTTAGACAGATACTATTTATCATTTTCAGAAAGATTTCATTGATTCCTACATTTTCTGATGTTTTTAATGGCAATGGGTATTGAATGTTTTTCAAAGGCTTTTTCTGAATCTATTGATATAATAAAATGGTTTTGTTATTGATGTGGTCCATTATGCTAATAATTTTCCTAATAATTACCAGCATTATATTCCTAGCATAAATTCCTTCTAGACATAGTGTATGATCTTTGTGATGTATTGCTGTAATCTTGCTAGTATTTTATTTAAATTTGTTGCACCAACCTTCATTAAGAGTAGTGGGCTATAGTTTTCTTTCTCTCTTTTCCTCTCCCTTGTTTAGGCATCAAAATCATATGTGTAATAAAAGAAATTAGATATATGTATATATATATATATCTATATGTATCATATATGTATTATATATGTATCAATAATGACCATATAATATTTATTAATGATGTAAAATAGGAAAAAACTACCACAAGTAAAAATTTTAGAATTAATGTTTTAAAATCATGAAGAAGAAGAGTGGCCGTAAAGAAGAGATACAAAATGATACTCCCATACACATATGTATCCTTGCATGTATTTTCACACACTGATATCTGAATGTGAATTTTCCTCCCTTTACTATTTCTTCTTTTTTTCTGTAGAAAAATGCTATTTGTCCCATGCGATGGCCTTCTCATAAAAAAGAAAGAGAAATCCTGAGGCAAAATATGGAGATGTAAAAAACAAAGGCATCAATAAAATTTATTTAATGTAAAGAAAGGGGGTAACAGGGTAACAGTGGAAATAGAATGAAATAGTTCTAGTATTCAGTTAGGTGAGGAATTTGGGCCTTCCACCCACCATGTCAGTTCCTTGCTCCACTTTTTTCTCAGCATTGCACCCAATCTTTTATAGTTTTTTGTGATTGATTTTAGACATTCCAGGGGAAAGACAAGGTCCATTTATGTAGAATTATCTTCTCAGCAAAAGGAGACATTCCTGTAGGATTCTGAAATTTCCCTTAGATGGGGCAGCATACTCTCCCTAATGCCTGCTTGTTTGTGAAAGTCACACAAATACACTAGCAGGATACTCATTAATCATGATATATTAGTGATGATTAGAATGCAAAAAACAGTCTCATCAAATTACAGCAATCTGAAGATAGGTCAGACATCAGCTTTAAACTACATGAAAGGGACTCCTTAATTACAGCCTCATTATTAACTACAACAACACACATCTTGGCAAGAGTTCTTTATTTTTTCCTGTCAAAGTTAGCTTGAAATTCCCTACCAAATAATACTCCTAAATAAAAGTAGCTTCTCTGATCTATCATCTAAAACTTTTCAGACCATTACCCCTGAAAAATCAGAAAACTCCTATAGGAAGTGAATTTTATGCCTAATTTCTTCATCTTTTCAGTCCCTTGTAAAATTTATGTGGAAGGAGCTTAAAATGTCCTCCACTTTACTGAGAGTGATCAGAGAGGTCAGCAGCAGTAAGATGATCTTGTCAGAGGCAGAAGCACAGATGATACCTAAAGCATGCAAAGTAGTCCCTTTGCTGTGAAAGTTGATAGTGTGTAACCTAGTCACATTTTAGCTTAGCCTTTTAAAAAAAATCACACAGAGTCTGTGACATGGATTTAATAATCTGTTGAAGCTATGTGAGCTTGAATATCACCATTCAAGGAAAGACATATTTTTTCCCTGCTATCTGTCCTACAAACTAGCTCAAGGGGAGTTGGGTATCAGGAAGGTTGTATTAGTATGCAGGAAAAATGTACACTTACTCTTTTGAATTCACATTGGTGTTATCCCTTTTTAATGAAAATGATCTCATAAGTACATCTAAGACTAAGTTAAATAAGAATATATTATCTTTCTATCCTCTCATCCTATTTTCTACCTCCTATCCTTCAATTAAAATGGAATGCTCAGGGTCCAAAAGTAGAGCTCCATTTACTGATAGAAGAAATGAACATCAATTAAACCTCATTCTGAGGCAACTTTCACTTTCAGTTTTCAAAAATGACACAGAGTGGTTCACAGAGATAGAGGCCAGCATTGTAGATTGGAGTAAATCATGCCTGCTATCAAGATGCTGACCTTGCGCCCTTATCTTAGGCCTTGATAGGTATAAGTTATTTACAGAAGATATGAATTCAAACATTTCTTTACATTCCAAATTCAATTTAATAAAGATGTTTTAAACATTTAATATGGGTAAGGCCTTTGGGTAGCTACTGAACATAACATGGCACATAGACCCAAAAGAATGATCCTTGGCTTTTAGATACTTCTACTCTATTTGAGGGAGATGGCACAAAAGATCTACACAAATAAGTAAATTGGCCCACCCTCCATTATCCAAGGAAAACTTATGAAGGAAATTGAAGAAGGAAATAATTGTAGAGAAGTCTTCACAGAGGAAATGCATCTACAATAAGCTTTGTAGAAAAATAAATAATCTGAAAAATGAAGATTAGATCACTTTCTTTCATTTGAGATCTGAGCAATGACTTATACTTGAATCCAGAAGCACTGGATGGAGGATTGAGTTTGGGAAAGTCTGACAGTCCAGTATTGTTAAAATGTAGAGTTCATGAAAGGGAACAAAATAGAATAAGGTTCAAAGGTAGTTTACAACCATGCTGTGGGAGGTTTTTAGTTCCAGTCTAAGGAATTTGGCTTCTATCCTAGAGAAAATGGGGAGCCACAGAAAGTTTTTGAGTAGAAGAGTAACATGGTTAAACCTATGCTTGATGCATATCATTTCAGGATCTTGTGGGAAATATATTAGAGTAATGATAGACTAAACCCAGAGGACCACTTTGGAAGTTCTTGCAAAATGATAAAGTGATAGTTCAAGTACAATGGTAAAAAAAGATCCAAGTGAAAGAAAAGGGGTTGAGGGCTTAAACTATGGGCAGTGACTTGTTTTTATAATATTTTCTTGTTCCCATTTACATGTAAAATAATTTTAATATTATTTTTAAAAATTTTGAGTTTGGGAGGGTAGAGCTAAAATGGAAGAGTAGAAAGACTGACTTTCTCTAGCTCTCCCCTATAGCCCATAAAATACCTGTAAAAAATGACTCTAAACAAATTCTGAAGCAAAAGAAGCCACAAAACGACAGAGTGAAAGAGATTTCTAGCACAAAGCATCATGGAAGGTCAATAAGAAAGGTCTATTACAAGAGACTCAGAGTGGTGTGCAGCCCAGGATGGATCACACAGCACAGGCAAGACTGGAAGAGACTTCAGGGCACAGAATCATGGATAGCAGCTGAAGTTCCCAGATTTCTCAACCCACAAATGCCAAAGACAACTTCAAAGGTCAGTGAGAAAGAACTTTCACCTGGGTCTAGACCCAGCAATGGCCTGAGGGCAGTGGCAGCCACTGAGATAGCAGTGTCCATTTCTGGAGCCCTCAGCCTAAAGACCCTGGGGAAATCAAACAGCTGATCTGGGTTTCTGTTCTGAGTGGTGGTCCTGGGATGAAGAGGAGTACTGGCGTGGTGGAGCTGCTGGTGGAGTTGATGGTGGCTGTGGAGAGGTAATCCTACTCACAGATCCTGGGCAGAAAAGAGTGCTTGTGGTTGCTCCCAGACCAGACTCCTCTCCCTTGATTGTGCCACTTCATAGGAACTGAGAACTTACAAGTCCCTAGAATATGCTCTCCATTTGACAAAGGACTCAAAAGTCAAGTAACTGGCTGGGAAAAATACCAACAAAAAGGGGAAAATAAGAATATAGAAGGTTACTCTCTTGGTGAAAAGGTATTTTCTTCCATCCTTTTGGATGAGGAAAAACAAAACATACCATCAGAGGAAAACATCAAAGTCAAGACTTCTACATCCAAAACCTCCAAAAAAATAATCAATTGTCTCAGGCCATGGAAGAACTCAAAACAGATTTTGAGAATCAAGTAAGAGAGTTGGAGGAAAAATTGGGGAAAGAAATGAGAGGGATACAAGAAAATCATGACAAGTGAGTCAATAGCTTGCTAAAGGAGACCCGTAAAAATGCTAAAGAAAATAACACCTTTAAAAAAAAACACTAACCCAAATGGCAAAAAAAAAACAAAACAGGTCCAAAAATCCAATGAGGAGAACAATGCTTTAGAAAGCAGAATTAGTCAAATGGAAAACTCACTGAAGAAAATAGATCTTTAAAAATTGGAATGGAGCAGATGGAAGCTAATGACTTTAAGAGAAACCAAGAAATTATTTTTAAAAAACCCAAAAGAATAAAATAATAGAAGCAATGTGAAATATCTCATTGGAAAAACCACTGACCTGGAAAATAGATCCAAGGGAAATAATTGAAAAATTATTGGTCTACCTGAAAGCCATGATCAAAAAAAAGAGCCTCAACATCATCTTCTAAGAAATTATCAAGGAAAACTGCCCTGATATTCTAGAACCAAAGGGCAAAATAGAAATGGAAAGAATTCATCAATCACCTCCTGAAAGAGATCCCCAAAGGAAAACTTCTAGCCAAATTCCACAGTTCCCAGGTCAAGGAGGAAATATTACAAGCAGCTAGAAAGAAACAATTCAAGTAGAGTGGAAATACAATCAGAATAACACAGGATTTAGCCACTTTTACACTAAGGGATTGAAGGGCATGGAATATGATATTCCAGAGGTCACAGGAGATAGGATTAAAACCAAAAATCACCTACCCAGCAAAACTAAATATTCAGTTTTCAGGGCAAAAAATGGAATTTCAATGAAATAGAGGACTTTCAAGTATTCTTGCTGAAAAGACCTGAGCTAAATAGAAAATCTGACTTTAGAATCAAGCAAAACATGAAAAAGTAAACAGAAAAGAGAAATCTTAAGGAACTCATTAAAGGTGTACTGTTTACATTCCTACATGGAAAGATGGTTTTTGTAACTCATGAGACTTCTTTCAGTATAAGAGGGAATATGTATATATGCAGGTGTGTATGGGTATGTATGTATGTGTATATTATATATGTGTAGGTATGTATATGTACATGTGTATATGTGTATGTATATATTTGTATATGTGTATATATATATGGTGTGTATGTGTACATATATACATGTATATATACATATTATATATATATATATATACACACATACAAGTACGTAGAGAGAGGGCACAGGGTGGGCTGAATATGAAGGGAGAATACCTACAAAAATAAAATTTACTGTTGAATGGAAAGTGCTAGGAGTAAAAGAAAGGGAGGAATAGAATGTAGCAAATCATCTCACATAAAAGAGGGATGAAAGAACTTTTACAATCGAGGTGAAGAGGGGGGAGATGAAAGGAAATAATTGAACCTTATCCCCATGGGATTTGGCTTAAGGAGGGAATAACACACTCAATTGGATATGGAAATCTATTTTACTCTGCAGGAAGGCAAGAGGGAAGGGAATAGGGGAGGGAGGATAATAGAAGGGACAGCAAATTGGAGAAAGGGATAATCAGAAGCAAACACTATTGTGAGAGGATGGGTCAAGGGAGAGAATGGAATTAATGAAGAGCAGCATAGGACAGGGGGAAATGTGATTAGTTTATTAAAACATGGAAGTGCTTTGCATTGTTACACATGTATGACTTATGTTGAATTGCTTGTTTGCTCAATGAATGTGGGTGGGGAGGGAGGGAGAGAATATGGAACTCAAAGCTTTAAGAATGAATGTAAAAACTTGTTTTAGCATGCAACTGGAAATTAAGCTATACAGGCAATGGAGTATAGAAATCTATTTTGCCATACAGGAAAATAGAGGGGAAGGAGGTTGGAAGTAGGGTGGGTAATAGAAGGGAGTTCAGACTGGATAAAGGTTTGGATGGGGTATATGTTGTCCTATGGTGGGTGGTGGGAAGAGATAGGGAGAAAATTTTGAATTCAAATTCTTGTGGAAGTGAATGTTAAGAACTGAAGAATAAATTATGTATCAAAATAAAATAAAATAAAATTTTGATTTCCAAATTAATTTTCTCCTTCCTTTCCTCCACATTTATTGAGAAGGCAAGGAATACAAGTGGAATTATGCAAAACAGATTTCTATGTTAATCATGTTGTGAAAAGAAAGATATGAGAAAAAAAGGCCCAATAAAAATGATGTTTGTTTTAATCAGCATTTAGATTCCACCAGTTTTTTCTCTGGAAGTGAATAGTATTTTTTTCATCAAAAGTCCTTTCAAATTGTCTTATATCACTCCGTTGCAGAGAATAGCTAGTTCATTCACAACTCATCATCATTACAATATTGCTGTCACTATGTATGATATTCTCCTGGTTCTACTTACTACACTTTGCATCAGTTCATACAACACTTCCCAAGTTTTACTGTAATCATCCTACTATCATTTGTTATTTCAGAATAGTACTGTTGGGTGAACAGGATGTTCAAGTAAGACTGACACCTCTGGAGTGAGGGCTCACAGAACCCTTTTCAGGGCTACTCATTCATCTTTGGTTTTCATCTGTCACCCAATCCACCTGTGTCTTCAAGAAACTGTAGAATATGCAGTAGCTATGCCCGATTAGAACCCTCTTGGCAGCCAGGTTAAACTAGGTTGAACAGCCTCAAACCTGTCAACAGTTTAGGGGTATGTCTACCCCTAAACTTCCCCTAGTGGAACAGGTGGATGAGAATAATTTGTTCCAGTGGCCAAGAATGCAGCTGAAGTAGGTGCTGTGGAGTGCTTAGAGCTTAGACCAACATCAAAGACTAAAAGGTCATCCATTGCATCCTGAACCAAAACCAGTCATCTTCCCTTTATCTTGCCACTGGTCTTCAATGACTCTGAAAGGAAGAGTAAGGCTAGTGACTTCATACAACTGTCCCTCACTCAAATCCAATTCATGTACAAATCAAGACATTACCCCATGGTGTCATTTGTCTTTTTCAAATACAAAGGACAAACAACAACAAAGAAGACTTGTGAAGTACCTTTCTATTTATCAGAAGCTTCTTCAATTACTTTTAATTCCTGCTATGTGTAAGGCACCATAATAGGCACTGGGTATACACAAACTAAATTGGAAAATTGCATATTCCTTGAAGAATTTTTCATTTGAGTAATTAAACATGTAAATGGCCAAGCAAATAGAAGATAACTTGAGGAGAGAAGTACACTGATAGTTAGGAAAGGCTTTCAGGATGGATTAGCACCTGACATGAACCTTGAAAGTAGCTAAGACATTTAAGAAGAGGGAGTATAGTGTAGCTTGAGCAAAGACTCTTCAAAAGGAAACTCCAAACAGGAAAATTCTTAATGACTTGAAATAGCATAAGTACCCTTTAACACATACTACAACTGCAGGGGCAGCTAGGTGGTACAATGGATAGAGCACTAGTCAGGAGAACCTGAGTTCAAATCTCATCTCAGACACTTGATATTCACTAGCTGTGTGACCTTAGACAAGTCACTTAACCCCAAATGACTCATCCTGGGTCATCTTCAACCATCCTGATGAATATCTGGTCACTGGATTCAGATGGCTCTGGAGGAGAAGTGAGGCTGGCCACCTGCATTGCCCTCCCTCACTCAAAACAAAGTCAAGTGCAAGTCATGTCATTATTTCTCTGATGACATGGTCTTCTTCATCAATGAAGGATGAACACACAATACAACTGTAGCATCCTTAAGTCACACAGAAAGAAACTAAGACATATTAAGTCTGAGAATGATTCACGATCCTAACCCTAATCCATTTATTTTGATTAAACACCTTTATCAGTAATCCTCTTGCTGTTCAGTCATTTTTCAATCATGTCAGATGCTCCATGACCCCATGTGGGATTTTCTTGACAGAGATACTAGAGTGTTTGCCATTTCTTTCTCCAGTTCATTTTACAGATGAGGAAATTGGCAATCAAGCTTAAGTGACTTGTCTAGGGTCACATAGTAAGATAGATTTTACTCAGGAAAATGAGTCTTCCTGACTCCAGGTCCAGCATTTCAGTCAATATGTCACCTAGCACCCCATCACTGTTTGAAATGACCATCAGTAACCCCTGGAGAAGAACATTTTCCCATCTGGTTAGGGAAAAAAAATGCCCTGAAGGGTCAAAACCTGATCTGTAAAATGGAGGTTTGAAAAATTTCAGAAAATGAAGGAGAATTGGAATGTAATGGATGAGAAGTATATGTGATTATGTTAGAGACAAGTCACACAATTGGTTACCCTGAAGATAGTCTAAGACAAACCGTTTTCTCACTCTTTGATTGGTTAATCACACAATCAAGCCCAGATACATCTCCACACACAAAATTTACTCTTCCCCATGCCTGCCCCCCCAGGATGCCTTAATCATCACATTGGAGATCTTGGTTTAGAGGACCTCAGTTCATAAAGGGAGCAATCCACAGTGCTAAGGATCTTAATAAAATAAAAGTCTGACTAAATAGTTGGCTATTGTGGTTCCACTATGGTCATGATAACCATTATTTACTTCTAGGAAAGAAGAATGATCCATTTCATGTGACTTTTAACAGTATAAAATTGCAAACAAGCCAGTGTTTGGCATTGAGAGATGAGCAATAGCAATTTTCTCCATAGCTCTCAGGAGCCTACAGAAGGGACAGGTCATTTTGGGCTTTTTCCTGGCAATATATAGTAGAAAAACAACTGGCTATAAAAGTCTTTTAAAGCAGATACTCTAAAGGTCATTTCAAACAGTGTTTCTTTTTGCCTGGGCAAGATACAGTACTCATATTTTTATGGATCCAACATAAAGTCTACAATTCAAGTAGGGAATTTCTTCATATCTACTGACTTCTTCAAGTACCAGGCAGTGCTTTCATTTCTTTGTTTTTTAACTTCAGTTCTTTTTATTAGAATAAGTGGGATATCATTTCCTTCTATGTGTTGTCATAGACTGTCTGTTATGAGACACTATTCTGGCAAGAAATCATTGCTGCATAACAGAAATGTGTGGCCTTTATCAAGTGTGTCTAATGTGCAAGGCTGTGTATCCATGCTTTTTGCCATCCATGTTAATGCAAATCAATTTATCAATCATTTGTGTTATTCCATAATTTTATATTAAGTACTATGACTTCCTTTTCTTAATTGTATTGATTCTCTCATACAGGTATCCTAAAAGTAAATAATGTAATTCATTGTTTAGTATACAATGCTGTGATTGTAGCTGAGTTGTTTTTTTATAAGTTGCTTTATGTTTCATTCAGTGGTTACCACTTTTTTCTTTGATACCTAGGGAAAGATCCTTGATTCCCATCAGTATAATTCTTTGTCTTTATTGCAGACAAGTTCATTCCATCAACTGTTTCAGGTTGTGGTTGGAAATCTACATTTATAGCAAATCCTTCAAAGTCAGAAAAAAATGAGATAATTCAGAGTAGATTTGTCAAGTGCTTACGTAAAAAAAGAAACTCTGATTTTTATAAGGTGTCGACATAAGAGTGAGATTTCTAATGTTCCTTTTGTAAGAGAAGGATGTGTCCATTGATTGCCTGCCCCCATCATGTAAAGGTAATTACTTCTATTTGGCAAGAATACTGCTTGATTGGATCAATCAGAAGCTAAGTGGGAACAAGGCCTGAACACCTCCTTTAATCAAAAACATTTGAATTAAGTGCTATAAGAAGTCTGTTCCATTAGGTGAGAGACTTGATGGAGACTTGAGCAGCTGGTATAAACTAGAGAGGTAGCAGAGAAGAAGGAATGAAAAAATCAAAGGATGAGCCAGAAAGAATAGACATTCAGGGATCATCCAGCTAATGGAAAAAGAGAAAGGAGGAAGGGCCTGTGGCAGAATAGGGAGTGATGTCACCAGCTGTAGCCATTTTCTCAAATCAGAAAAAATTCAAGAAATGGTCTGTTCATCCACTTAACTTTCCTTCTGGTTCCCATCACCAACAATATGATCTGCTTCTTCACTCAAACACTTCTAGTAGCTTGAATATTGCCTCAAACACAAAGTGGCCAGAGGTTAACCAGCACTAGATAGAAATGTAAAGTAAAACAGAGCATTCAATTTCCATCTAAATGTTAGAATTTTCCAAAATAGGGACTTGGAGAAATCATTTTTATACTCCTAATATAGCTTCTATAAAGCATCAGAGAAAGAAATCAGGTGTACCAATGACCCCAGACTTAAAATGAACTAATAAGAGTTAACAGAGTGTTAGACACTCTTGGGATATGTGCCATTGAACTACTGAAATACAGGGTTGATAAGCTAAGAAAAGGACATATTTCATGGTAAACAAGGTAACATTGCATAAAGTGTTGGACTCTCCTCAGTTAACCAGGTTCAATTCAGTCCTACTTACTATCACTTGGCAGTATTATCACATGCAGGACGCATGCATTTAGCTCTGAGATTATAGGTTCAATTTTCTCATCTGAAAAATGGGTAGCATAATGCTTGAGATAATTTTTATAAAGAACTTTGCATACCTGAAAGTCTTATATAAGTGTTAGCTGAGGGAGAGGAGCCAAGATGGAGGAGTAGAAAGATTCACATATAGTAGCTCTGAACCCATAGCCCATAAAATATCTGTAAAGGGGAGCTCCCAACAAATTCTGGAGCAGTGGAGGCCACACAGCAATGGAGTGGAGGAGATTTCTGTTCCAGAGAGCCCTTAAAAACCAACACCAAAGGTTCATCGCGTACTGGACCTGGTGTGGAGCCCAGCCCTGCCTTGGGCACATGGCACCGAGAGGAGCAGATCTGAGCAGGCTTCAGGGACAGAATCTCCAGCGGCCATGCAGGTCCATCCACCCACAGACGCGGAAAGTTAGTAAGAGAGCAAGTTTGGCTTGCAGAGAGAGGAGCAGGGTGTCTCCATGACTCAGGCCCCCTCAGGAGGCAGCAGTGGGGGATGGGGGCTCCCAGAGCAGGTGGGAGTTTGGATCCATTGTTGAAGGTCTCCACATAAACCCCCTGAGGGAACAGAGCCTGTGAGGCGGCCCTGCCACTAATAGAGCAGCTGAACCTAATCTCACACTGAATAGCAGCCCCGTCCATGCTGAAAGCCCTGAGGCAGGGAAGCAGCATTTGAATCTCAGACCCCAAGTACTAGCTGGGCAGATCTGGAGGCCAGGCGGGTGTAGAAAGGAATCTCAAAAGTCAAGTAACTGACTGGGAAAATGCCCAGAAAAGGGAAAAAAGAATAAGACCATAGAAGGCTACTTTCTTGGTGAACAGATATTTCTTCCTTTCCTTTCTGATGAGGAAGAACAATGCTTACCATCAGGTAAAGACATAGAAGTCAAGACTTCTGTATCCCAAACATCCAAAATAAATATTCAATGGGCTCAGGCCATGGAAGAGCTCAAAAAGGATTTTGAAAATCAAGTGAGAGAGGTGGAGGAAAAAATGGGAAGAGAAATGAGAGAGATGTAAGAAAAGCATGAAAAATGGGTCAACACCTTGCTAAAGGAGCCCCAAAAATGCTGAAGAAAATAACACCTTGAAAAATATATAAATGTTAGCTATTATTGTCACCTACTTCACAGAGTTGTCAGGAAGAAAGTTTTAGCAAATTTAAAGTTAGCCTGAAAATAAAACCCAAATACCATAAAGGGAAGACTTAGTTAAGTAAAGCAAAGCTAAGCAAAGACTCAGTTCTTAGTGAGCTGGACTGATTACAGGATTGATTTTTAAAATAATAGTCATTACATCTGGCAGGTCCACAGAACTCATACAAATTGGACATTTATAAAGGTTATACATCAATTCAAATTGATTAAACAAATTGTAGAAACAAAATGTAGAAGCTGGCATGTTAAATTCATGAGAGTTGATTCAACATACAACATTTATTAATTCAATAAACATTTAGCAAGTACTTGTTATGAGTTAAACACTGGAGGTACAATATGTGGTATTAAAAATAAAATGACATAATATATATTTTCAACATATCATCATTTCATTAAATATTCCCCAGTAACATGAAAAATATTAACATTCATTAAAAAAAAGAAATTGGTTCCAAGTTTTGCCCTCCTTCTCCAACCCTCCCCACTCCTTAAGAAGGCAGTTGATATTGATTATACATGCAAAACATATTTACATACTAACCAGGTTAAAAAAAGAAAATTCAAACAAAAAGGATAAAAGTAGAGTAAAAAGAAGTATCCTTTACCTTTTCCTGGAGGTGGATAGCATTTTTCATCATGGGTCCTTTAGAATTATATTGAATCATTGTCTTGATCAGAGGAGCTAAATCTTTCATAGTTGATCACCCTTATATATTATTACTGTGTACAGTACAATGTTCTCCTGTTTCTTCTCACTTCACTTTGCATGATGAGTTCATGTAAGTCTTCTCAGGGTTTTCTGAAACCATCTGACTAGTCATTTCTTATATCACAATAGTATTCCATCACAATCTGTATTCTTTCCCATTCATTAATAGGCACATGTGACCTGCTTAAATCACATGGAAGTCTAATTCACATGTGGTAGAAGAAATTTACTGAACAAGTAGAAAAGGAAGGGTGGAGAAGAACCAGGAGAAAGTTGGTGAGGATGGTTAGGACTGGAGGAGAGAGGACAGAGGCAGGTCCAACTAGTCTTGTGTTTGTTTTTGAGAAGTGCCATCAGGGGAGGAGGTGGGAAAGGCTTGGGAATGGCTTTGTTCCTGCAGTGATAATGTATATTGACTTCATGGTTACTCTGATGGATTTGGCTTTCTGGTGTCTGAATAAATGATTGTCTTCTGTCTTCTCTTTGGAGAATCTATTATACTTTGCCATTCGAAACTACGTTGGCACATTCATAGTCACCCTCAGTGCTATTGATATTACCTTAGTGATACACAATCATATGCTACAAGCTGTTTAGCCATTTCCAATTGATGGACAACACTTCAATTTCTAGTTCTTTGCCGTCAGAAAAAGAGCTGCTATAAATACTTTTGTACAAATGGGTTCTCCTCCATTTTCTTTAATTTCTTTGAGTTATAGACCTACTAGTGGTATTGGTGGGTTAAAGTTTTACAGCTCTATGAACAACCATTCCAAACTATCCTCCAGTATGGTTGGATTAATAGCTCTACCAACAATGTATTAGTGTCCCAATTTTTTCAAACCCCTTCCATCATTTGTCATTTTTCTTTCCTGGCATGTTAGCCAACTTGATAGGTGTGAGGAGATACCTCAAAGTTGTTTTAATTTGCATGTCTCTAGTCAATGGTGATTTAGAGCTTTTCTACATGATAGTTTTGATTGTTTCTTCAGAAAATTGCCTGTTCATATCCTTTCACTATCACCTGGGGAATCTTATTTTTTATATATTTGAGAAATATGGTTTTATCAGATAAATTTGCAGTAAAATTTTTCCATTACCATTTTGTAATATAGTGTAAAATCTGGAACAGCTAGGCTGCCTTCCTTTGATTTTTTTCATTGATTCCCTTGATATTATTTATCTTTAGTCCATTGAGATGAATTTTGCTATTATTTTTCTACACTTATAAAATAATGCCTTGGTAATTTAATTGATATGTCACTGAATAAATAAATTGATTTAGGTAGAATTATCATTTTCATTATGTTAGTTCAACTGATGAGCATTTGATATTTCTGTAATTGTTTAGATCTGTCTTTATTTGTATAAAAAGTATTTTATAATTGTATTACTATAATCCATGGTTTTGCCTTGGTTGGTAGAATTTCAAGTATTTTATATTGCCTCAAGTTATTTTAAGTGGAATTTCTTCTTCTATCTATTGCTGCTGAATTTTGTTGGAATTGTATAGAAATGCTGTGGTTTAGGTGGGTTGATTTTATATCCTGCAATTTTGCTGAAGTTGTTGACTGCTTCAATTAGTTTTTAGTTGATTCTCTATAGGTCTCTAAGTATACCATCATATCATCTGCAAAGAGTAATAGTTTTGTTTTCTCTTTGCCTGTTTTTATTTGGATAACTTCTTTTATTTACCTTATTCCTATAGCCAGATTTTCTGTAAAATATTAATATGTAAAATATTAACATGCTTCACCCCTGATCTTTTGGAGAAGGTTTCTAGTTTATCCCCATTACAGATAATGTTTGTTTGTGGTTTTAGAGTATTTATTTTTTAAAAGTCTCAAATGAACCTTATGTTTTTTAATGATTTTAATAGAAATTGGTATTGCATTTTGTCAAAAGATTTTCTGTATCCATTGATATAGTCATACTCTTTTTGTTGTTAATATGGTGGTTATGTTGATAATTTTCCTAATATTGAACCTGTACTGCATTCCTGGTGTAAATCCCATCTGGTCATTTAAAATTTTTGTTTCAATATTAAGAAAATAGGTCTACAGTTTTCTTTTTCTGTTTTTGCTCTCCCTGGTTTAGGTATCAAAACGATATTTGTGTCATAAAAGGAATTGGGTAGGATTCCTTGTTTATCCGGTTTCTTTTTTTCAAATAGTTTAAATAGTATTTGGGTTATTGTTACTTCAATGTTTGGTAGATTTTATTTGTAAATCCATCTGGTCCTCAGGATTTTCTCTTAGGCAGTTTGTTTATGGCTTATTCTGTTTCTTTTTCTAAGACACGTTTACTTAAATATTCTATTTCCTCTTCTATTAATCTGGGTAATTTTTTTTTCTGTAAATATTCATCCATTTAATTTAGATTGTAAATTTTACTGGCATGTAATTGGACAAAATAACTCCTAATTATTTCTTTAATTTCATCTTCATTGGTGGTTTATTCAACCTTTTCATTTTTTGACACTAGTAATTTGTTTTTCTTTTTTTGTTAATCAAATTAACCAGTGCTTTGTCTATTTTGTTGAGGTTTTCCCCATGAAAACCAGATACTAATTTTATATTATTTTACCTTGAATTTTATTAATCTCTCCTTTGATTGTCAGTGTTCCCATTTTGTTGATTAATTGGGTATTTTTAATTTGTTCTTTTTCTGTTTTTTTTTAGTTGCATACAAACTTCCTTGATCTGCTCTTTCTTTTATTGATGTACTCATTTGGAGAAAGAAGGGGGAAGGAGAGAGAGGTTGAGAGAGGAGGAGGGGGAAGGAGAGAGGGAGAGAGTCAGAGAGACTGAGGGAAGAAATTGCCAAGGGGAACTTGCTTATGGAGAGGTTTGAAGAAGAGAAGTGTCAGTGCTCTCTGGGTTGGTGATGAATACCTTACTAAATCTTGCCTTGTAGTATCCTAATAGGGATGTATCAAATAAATATTTTGATTTTGTATTAGAAGAGGAGAGTTTATTATATTTTGCAAATCAACCATAGAGATACACATGTACACTCATAGCAGGTGCTATGGGTATCACATTGGCATTACAGAATCATCTTCTCCAAAAACTTTTGTAACTCATTTTCTATTTGGTCAATTCTGCTTCTTAAAGAATTCTTCCATGCATTTTTGTGCTTCTTTTGCCATTTGGCTTAATCCATTTTTAAGGTGCTATTTTCTTTAATATTTTTGTGTCCCCTTTACCAAGCTGTTGATTCTTTCTTATAGCATTTTCATTTCTTTCCCCATTTTTCCTCTGCCTCTTATTTTTTGAGCTCTTCCATGGCCTGAGACCAATTCATATTTTTCTTTGAGGCTTTGCATGTAGATGCTTTGATTTTATTGTCTTCTGTATTTGTGTTTTGATCTTCCCTGTCACCATAGTAACTTTTTACGGTCAAGTTATTTTGTGATATCTGCTCATTTTTCCAGTCTTTAATTTTATGTTTAAACTGGGCTCTTTTCACAGGTGGAGGGGACACTGTTCTTAGCTTCAAATTTTTCATGTTGTTGTATTTACACATAGTTATGGGTAGGGGGATCTGTTAAGTCTCAGTTCTTTCAAGGTGGTATAATCTAAGGAGCAGTGTGGTCAATGCTCTACCGACCTGTGCTCTGGCCACAAGCAATCTTTTCCACCTTTAAACTGTGATCAGAGTCCCTTCTTGCCCTGGAACTGTGACCTAGAACCATGTATTGGCAATGCAACAGAGTCCTGTTCCTAGGGCCATCAAATTATCTTCTGTAATTTCCTTCTGACTCACTATTTGTGGACTAAGAGCTCTAGATGCCACCACTACTGAAACAGTTACCCCCAGGTGTGCTGGCTTTTGTCAGTTGAGGCCCCCTACAGGGTGCCTGGTATAGGGGACCAGCCTTTTTGCTAGTTTATTGAGGGTGGTGTACTGCACTCGCACCCCAGTAAAACAGACCTTTCTTGCTAACCTTCTAAATTGCCTTGGGCTGGAAAGTTATTTCACCCCTTTTGTTAATTCTGGCCCTCCAGAATTCCTTTTGAGACATTATTTTAATGTTTTGTGAAAGCACCACCTCCTTAGTATTGATATAATTTTTCTTTTAAATATTTGGATGCTATGCTGTTTGGTGTATATGTTTAACACTGTTATTACTTCAGTATTTGTGGGGCTTTTTTAAAACAAGATGCAGTTTCCTTGTTCCTCCCTCCTTCCTGCCACCTTCCCTAGCATTTCTTTTCAGTAATTTCCTTGATATTCTGGACCTTTTGCTCTTTCAGATGAATTTTGACATAATTTTTTCTAGCTCTAGAAAATAATTTTATAGTAGTTTGATTGGTGTGGCACTGAATACATAAATTAATTTAGGTATAATTGTCATTTTTTTATTAAATTAGCTCAGCCTACCCACAAGCAACTGATGTTTTTGCACTTACTTTCCTGAGCTAGAGCACAGGCAGGCACAGTGTTTGCCAGATACCGTCTGCACTAGTGTCTTTGCATTCCATTGTCTGTGCAAAGGCATGTCTGAGGTCCTGGTGTTGGCATTTACGGGATCCACACCCCAGGAACTCAGGATCTCCTCCTGATTCACTGAGGTGTGGCTGTCTGGTAAAGCTCCAGTCCTGCACTTATCCCCTTCAGCCACAGTAAAAGGACCTCTCCTTACTGATTTTTCTAGCCTCTCGATCTAAGAGACCCTTTGCCCCTTCAGGTGATCCCACTATCCCAGGATTTTTCCTGGGGAAATACTCTCTAGGTTTTTCAAGGTCAGCAAGGGGAGGGTCCAAGCACTAACAGATCATTCCACCATCTTGGTTCCCAGAAATTCAAGTAGGTGTCTTACACACACTTAATTGGCCGACTGACAGTCTTAGGAGCAGCTACTACAGTTACCAGGGGGTCCTGTGCTTCTCTCTTACTCAGTTTTGCTGGAGTTCAGTCCTGGGCTGATATACTTGAGAATCTACACTGCTGCTTCTGATTCAGTTCACCCTGGTACTCTGCTATGGCATGGCCTGTGTTGGTACAGCCTGTACCTGTGCGTTCCCTCAACCCCATGTAGCAGATCCTTCCCCTTGACCTTCCAGGCTGTCCTGGGCAGGAAATCTGTCACACTCTCTCTCCTAGTGGATTCTGCCACACTAAAATTTGTTCAGATCCTCTTTTTTTTAGAGGTATCTGAAGGAATTTGTGGTAGAGCTTAGGTGAGTATGTGCTCTCACTCTGCCAACTTGGTTCCACCCTTTCTGTGTCTAATTTTTTATGCTTTTCTTGAGTCCTATAATTTGAAAGTCAAATTTCTTGTTTAACTCTGGTATTTCCATCAGGAATGCTTAAAAGTCCTCTATTTCATTAAATATCCATATTTTTCCTTGAATAATTATAATCTAATTTGCTGGGTAGGTTTTAACCTTACTTATAATCCCAGATCCTTTATCCTTTGGAATGATATTCCAAGTCTTCCACTGTTTTAAGCAGTAGTTTCTAAATCTTGTGTGAGCCTTACTCTATAAAGCAGGGACCATGCTACATCTAAACTCTACGTCTCTCTCCCAGTAATCAGTATTGTACTTTGTGTATCTTAGGCATTTGGTTTCCTGGATGCTATTAATATGCTGTTGAATTGTTGGGTTTTTCTACTTAAGAGATCTTGGAGACAAATAACCTAAGTGGAATGGTTACTTCTCTATCTGCTATTGACTGGTTTGCTTATTAATTCTCTGCCCAAATTCTGAGGCAAAGAGAATGTTTTATATGCTCTTTCCCATTAATTAGCTTTAAACCTCCAAACGAGTTTTTAGATAAACCACAATATCATTTTGGTAATAAACTTTCTTTTATTTCTTATATCTTCGATCCCTCTCCCTCCCTCTCCTCCACCCTCTCCCTCCCTCTCCCCTTACCCTCTCCCTCTTCCTCTCACTCTTATCACCTTCATCTTTCCTTTCTCTTCTCCTTCCTTCCTTCTCTCATCAGTCCAAGCCCAGAGTCTCAGGAGTGAAAGTCTCAGTTTTAGGACAAAGGTCACCTTGAAAGTAGGTGACATGATATGAAGGTGACCAGAAAGTGGCATAAAACGGGAACTCAAAAATTTTGACAATTGAATTCAGAAAACTGAACCAGTTTATTCTATACTTTTCTTCAACCTCAGTGGTATCCTCACTAACCTCTCAGATGCTCAGTGACCTGAAGCTTTTTTCTCTCATTTACCCTTTGGAAAAGATTCAAAATTCATTCATGTTTGGCATAAATGACTGATACCATCTAAGAGTGTTATTCTCTCCAGGGATATTAATTTTTTAATACAAGTCAAAGTCTAAATTTAAAGGGGTGAGACTTTAGCAGTAAAAATTTAGTTCTCATTTGAAAGTTTTTTTAGAAAGCTACATTATTCTGGAACACTAAAACAATGATATCATATGTAGGCACCTGTATATGAGTCCTTCTAGGTTTATAGCTCTTTTCTATTTTTAATTTTTTAATGGTTTCAGTCAAGTCCTATACCTTTTGTAATCCTTTATTTCAAAAAGGCATGAGGCAGAGATAGCAAAGCAATTATGATATTTACACCGGTAACAGTAAGCACCCTGATATACACATGGGGGCCTGTTATCACAGGTTCTTAGATCTGCATTCATAAAAGAAAAGGCAAATTTTGAGGGGTTAACAATCACTTTAATCAAGCTCAGTATTATTCATTGACTTCAGGGGGAAAGTCAGCATCCGGAACTTCAGAGAAAATACGGAGAAATCAAACATCAACAGACATGACTTCCTCTGTTGGACGATAATCAATATATACATCATAATTCAACAGACAGATCCAACTGTCTGACCATAGTTACCAGAGAGGGAAGTACCAACATCTGGGTTTTCAAAGTTGGGGGTATTCTTAGTGGCTTCCCAGAGTCTTCATCTGGCCAAACAAATACTTCTGTCAATAAGTCCCAAAGAAAAACCTCACCCTCAGAGTATTTATATGCTTTTCAGAGCCAGAGAGCATGACCCTCTGACCCAGTGCCTCAGTAGAAACAAACAAAAGGTACTTGGGATCCTCTTGCAAAACAGCTCCCCTAAGCAAGCTTCCCTCAACTGGCAGGCCCATCAGAGAGGGAAAGATTTCCCTTAATTGTCTTATGCAATCAGAGGTACTTTTAGTAAAACAAAAACAACAAAAGATTCTACTTCACTTGGCCTTACACAAACTTTAAGGAAGAATTTAGTACATTTTGAAGTAGTTTAACAATTTATTTTTTTCTTCCTGGTTGCTAGAAGCCTAGCATGTAATACCAAGGGGAGGACTACTACTATGGTGAAAGGATTTAGAAATTATGTCACATAAGAAACACTTGATTTTCTCTCTGGGTTTATCACTGGGAAAATATGACTCATCCATATGTGTGATGACATAGGTAATGTGCTCATCGATCATATACATACATGCATATATAATTTGTCCTTATATACATAGTACAAATATAACATCTTCACAAACAGAAGAATTAATTATTTTCTTGAGCTCAGTGAATACAATTTTGATATATTATTCTTTTGAAAGAATTTGTAACACATTCATACTGATGAGTAAATGACTGATAGCAGTTACTTGAGGAAGACAGTAGCTATCAATTAAAATAAATTGGTTATGAACAGCTAGATAAACCCAGGTAAGATTAACAAATTTGTTGCTTATTGATGGGTGTTAGTAGTGATATAATCATAATAGTGCATTAGTCAATGAAGCTGTCTATAATAAAATTTTCATTGAAAATGTCAATTTGCCCCAATATTATAAATCTATTTCATTATCATATTTGAGTGAACAAGCAATTATGAATAAAATATTGTATTTCCTCATATTCCAGAATTATTCAATTTTTTTCCTAGGGACTGGTGCCAAAAGGAATTTACTTCTGTTGAGTTTCTGAGTGGAGCAGGCGGGCTGACTCCTCCTTGCCTTGGAACTATCTCAATTTTCCTTCCTACCATACATTTTCACGTTGATATCTATATGTTACAGCCTATTTACACCCATCATGTACTTCTCCAATTCACCTTTGTGTGGAAATCATTTTCATTGCTTTGGACACTGCCATGCTCTCTGCCTCACATTCATATAGCAATGCTGGTAGAATATTGGCCTTTGTTTCTGGAAAAAACTTGTAGTCATTGAAGGAATTTTGAAATTTCCTGAAGTCAGTTCAGTAAATCCTCCTCTTTTAATTAAATTCTAGATAGAACTCATTGTCCTTTAGTATTCATTATCATACATACACATGCATGAATACATATATAAACATATACATCAACAATGGGGTTGCATACACATGCATATTCATACTAACATATTTGTGTATGCATATATGAATATGTATGTATACGCATGTTTCTGTATGTATGCAATATACATGTCTAGATATAGATATTATGTGCACTGGGCAGACTCTCTCTCTCTGTCTCTCTCTCTCTCTCCCTTTATATATATCCTAACCTTGGCAATAGGCACTCTTCATTCAGTTGGTCTTGGTCTTCCTTGTATGTTAGGACATCAAGTTTTTTCACTGGTTATAGGTCTGCAATGTTCCAGGACTTGATACAAACAGTGCAATGCCGTGTACAAAGAATATCTGGATTACTTAACTATCCATAGGGAATCCTTCTTCAATTTGGATTCTATGCTGGATTCCATTCCTGTCAATGGCAAACCTCTTTAGCACACATCTCCCTGTTTTGTTGTGTTTTGCACTGAAGAGAGTAAAAGATATTCCACCATGCTCAAAATCATATCAAACTCATTGTTCAGAAGTCAGACTCTCAGTAACACTAGGCACCTAAAAATCAAGAATTAAGCAAAAAGGCTCTCTGAATCACATAAAAATGAATGTCAGAAAGTCCATTTGAAAATTATACTAGAATTAGCTGGTTACCCTTGAGAATGTTACAATCTTTCTGGACCTCATTGTCCTCATGTGTCTTTACATTTTACTTACAGAGTTATTGTGAGGATGGAATAAGATAATGGAAATGTGAGCTATAAAGGAAAAAACCATACACAAATGTAAGCTATTATTTTTATTGACTCTGCTGGAAACGCCTTAGGCTATAATTCAGAGCTCATTAACTCTTCATTTACATACAATTCTAACTAGCTTCAACTATGTTTTTACTGAGTATAGACTCAAAGATGATTAAAAGCACTAAATTAGAAAGGAGTAGATTATAAAAATAGCATACAGTAGAAGTAACATCTGATGGCCTGGTGTTGAGGAAACATGAAGAAAATGACGATTTCACAATGTAGTATAATTATTGATGATAATCCGCAAAATGTGGGAGTTAGGTGGTATAAAGGATCAGATCTGGAGTCAGGAAGACTCATCTTCCTGAGTCCAAATATGGACTTAATCATTTACTAGAGTGTGACCCTGGGCAAGTCACTGAACTCTATTTGCCTCAGTTTCCTCACCTGTAAAATTGGAGGAAATGATAAATCATTCCAGGTCATTATCAGGAAAACCCCAAATAGCATTACAAAGAGTTGGATATGATTGAAAAGAATGACCCAATAACAACAATTTTCAATTTTATTGTCTGGGAATTATATGTATGTAAAAATATATAATATTTATATATAAAATCATCTCATTCCAAAATGATATTAGATAAATGAGGAACTCCTGTATTGTATATCTAATACAAGACACTAAATAGAAGACAAAGGGACCAGCAAAATTAATGTAGTCCCTGAAAGTGTCTAGATTTTTCCTAGGGGTAGCTTGCATACAATGCTAGATTCTAAATCAATCTGCTATTTAAAGCAAGTGGAAAAAGGGGTGGATTTGAAGTCAGAAGACGTGCTAATAACTACCTGTGTAACCTGAGCAAGTCCCTTAACCTCTCAAAGCCTCAGTTTCTCCATCTGTAAAATGAAGGAGGTAGACTAGATGACATTTAAGGTACCTGCCAGGTCTAAATCTACAGCACTACAATATTATCTTTGTGTTGTGCCATAAACTCCTGTAGGGCAGGGTTCTTACCTAGTTCAAGTTTATAAACACAATAGAATTTTTCTAACAAAGGAGGTAGGGGAGATTGAGGACCAGTTTTTGAGACAGGAAGATGAGTTCAAGTCCTGTCTTTCATACATACTATAAGCTATGATAACTTTGGGCACTTAATTCCTGTACATGCTTAGATTATTCTTGTACTCTATATCACAGAACAGTTGCTGATCTATACTGGTATTGGGAATTCCTGAAAACTTCCTACACAGCTTTCAATTCTATACGGATATGTCAAACTTTCAAAAACGAGCCCCTAAAACTTGGCATGTACCTATACACATATTCATATCTATATTCATAAATTCCCTTGTCAATATCTGTGCATATACATGTATGCATATAAAACTGTATGCACATGCACATATATATGTATATATTATACATATATATATATATATATACATACATACACGCACATTTAAGTTTCATTTTGTTGTTCAGTCATTGCAGTCATGTCCAACTCTTTGTGACCTCATTTGGATTTTCTTGACAAAGCTTTTCATTTCCTTCATCCCATTTACAGATAGGGAAACTGAGACAAACAGGGTTAAGTGACCTGTCCAGGGTCAAGTAAGTGTCTAAGGGTAATTTTGAACACAGTTCTTCCTGACTCCAAGCCTGGCTCTCTATCCATAGCTCCACATTGCTACTCATATATCACATATTTAGCAATAGGCAACACATATTTTTGCTAATAATGAAGAAGAGGGAGAAGTTTGATTTATAATGACTAAAACTGTTTAAAACATAACTGACATCCTGGGACAACATGACTTTAATCTATAGTATTTCATTTCTTTAAAAATACTTTTTTTGTTTTTTGATACAATGGAGTAGATTCTACTTTTTTTTTGGCATTGGTCATATTTTATTCATCCAGTTTGAGAGGTCAGAAGGGATAAAGTCAAAGGACTAGGACATGATAAACTTTCCCCAAATGAACTCATTTATATGTAATTGCTCTTGGAGCCACAAAGGGAATAGTGTAACCTTTCAAAAATTGCCCTGAAATCCCCTTAATCCTAGGAAAAGGCCTTTTAACCAGCACTCCACATCTACAGTCAGTAAACTTAGTTTAACCTTATATGAAGTTCCTTTCCATTCCTCCAGAAAATCCTGACAAGGCACCTGCTTTGGAAAGCAATCCATCTTCGGCATTCTAAAAGGGTGAACTCTTAGGATCACCTATCAGACAAGACACTCAAAGTCCCACTTTTCCCTCTCAGAATACAAGAGCATCTGGGAATATGCGATGGGTTTCTGACAAGACAAATGGTCTCTAAGAAATATTGTTCTTCTGACCCATTTCCAGCTTCATCTGCATTGTGTAAATAGCTATTGGTTTTAACTTCATCCGCTATCATCAACAAAGCCCTGTGACATTAATTAATGTCACTAAAGGCAAACACCTAAGATTGCAAGTGGGTATTAGTTGGAGGCGAAGAGGAAGGTACTGCAGAGTAACATCTGCTGGGGAAATATTTATTTATTTAATGGGTTTTCTAGAACCCATCACCATAATTCCTTCCTGCAAAATTGAAAAGTTCCAATAATATAAATCATTCCCAGGTGGTCTAACTAAATTGAACAACTGCTCCTACTCCCAAAATAACAGTTGCTTCATTATTGGAACAGGTTTAAAATAAAGCTATTTAGAACAACCCTCCCCAGCCCAAGGCTTACTACTCACATCCCTCACCAGAAAACAGCCAATCCAAAGAACACATCTACTCTCTCAGACAAACCCTGAGTATGGGCAAAGGGGTGCTATATGGCCTGGGAAAGCCAAAACTGGTATTCAGGTTATAAGGACTATGTTTCATAATATACATAAATGTGTGAGTTCATAGATCTTTCCATATATATATATATATATATATATATATATATATATATATATATATATATATATATATATATACACATATATACCTATATGCGCTGTTTATATGTTAAATCTATACATACATAAAGTCCAAGCAGATGGGTGACTAAATCATTAATATTACTTTGTATTTTAAGCTTTCCTCTTTTTGCTGCCTACTTGGTATATTGATTTCTAGCTATGAATATTGCATGCCCTTCTGTAGTCAATTATTCATGTTGATGAAACATGGCACTCACTATACACTTCTAGGATTCCAAATCAACTATACTTCCTAGCTCTTATATCGAGATGAAATACAATTCTTAGGCATTTGATTTTGGGTGAATTCTGGTGGGATTAGGAAGGAATGCCATAATTTTTTTAAAAATCTTTTTAAAATCTCAAGCAGTTTTGTTTTTGTTTTAAACACTCTTAATACAGGATGAGGAAGAGAAAGGAAGCATCTATTCCTATATAATTCCCTACATTCCCCAACAACCTATGAAAGATATTAACATGTCAGCAATATTCTGAAAGGTCTGTCCCTCACTGTTACTAATTACCAATCGCTTTCAGTGACTCAGATATTTAAAGGTCTGAAAAATCTGTTTGTTCCTAGTAGCCACTCTATTCTACAATATTATCATCTCATCAACTTTCATCAGTTTACAGAAAGCAACCGTTGTCTTCATTGGGAGAGTACTAGGGTCATTGCTTGAGCAGAAGGATCCTGTAAATCTGTCTGGGAAATGACAAAATGTCCTTAAGAAAAGATTGGGACTAGGATGAAAGGGGCTGAGTATAGACAGTTAGGAACTAAAGGGGAATTTTCTTTGTAGTAAGCAGCAGGAAAAGGAAACAAGCATTTGTTGTGTACTATGTGCCAAGCACTGTGCCAAGCACTTTGCAATATTTAATTTGTATTCCAATATTTGAGTAGTTAGGAAAGAATGGAGACATAGAGACATAATGAACAATGTATTAGTGATGATTCCCAAATATAGAGATAAATGAAAATGACCAATTTTACTTGATAGGTGTTAACTTTTCCTTGGTGAAACTTTTATCCAGAAAATATAAAACTAGCTTATACATGTTCAATATCTTTCTCTCTTCTGACCTTCTGGTTGACTTTTAGTGACAGAGAAATGTGAAAAGATGAAAAGAAAATAAGAAAATAAAATGGTAACAATAGTAGGCAGCAATCACATAATGCTTTAGAATTTACAAATCTCTGTCATATGCTTTATTTCATTTCATCCTCATGAAAATCTAGAGGCTAGATATTCTAAGTAGTGCTTGAGGCTCCTACCTAGATGACATAGCAGATACAGCTCTTGGCCTAGAGTTAGGAAAACCTGAATTTAAATACAGGCTCAGACACTAGCTATGTGGGCAAATCATTTTACCTCTGCCTGCCTCACTTTCCTCAAGTATAAAATTTTCCTCAAGTATATAATGAGAATTAAATGAGATATTTGTAAAGCACAGTGCCTGACCCTATAATAGACACATCGTAAATGCTTCCTTCCTCTTAAACCCATATACTGGATGAAGATACTGAGTCTCAAAGAGATGCAGTGACTTATCCAGTATTACAAATGTGACAGAACTGTGATCCAAACACTGGGTTCCGATAGTAAGCACTTAAAAAGTTGAGGATAGACTATGAATACACTTTGTCAATGGAGAGAGGAGGCTCTGAAAAGAAATAGGGAAAATAGTAATTGAGACGCAGAAGGCATGCAATATTTGATGTCCCTGTGGCACTAGCAACATCATGCAGTGGAAGAGATGTTGAATTAGGAGTCAGAACATAGGTGTTTTGAGTCCAAGTTATAGAAACGGTAACCACCACGATCTTCACAAGAAATGTAAATTCTCTGAGCCTCAGTATCCTCATTTGCAAAATAGAGGTAATAATGTTATACTTATGTGGTTCCCAGAGTTATTGCTTAAAAAAAAAGCAATTTGTAAACCATAAAGGGTGAGAGAAGGGCAATGATCACACCTTGTTATTAACAGAGGAAGCACGAACTGAGAAGATAAAAATCATTGCCTCAAAAACCTTTGAGAATGATTAAGCCGCTGATGGCATACTCATTATTCCAGCATTTTCCAGGTGACATTCATAATTGCTCTAATCCATCCTGGAGATTCACTGAATTACTTCAGTATTTTGATTAGGTTGATGAAGCTGAGAGGGAGAGTTCAATGAGAGGCAATTTCTCAGTTTGCAAGCAGTGCAAACTTAGGGTGTTTCCCTGCTCCATCTGTTTCAGACTGGGAAATGTATTCCTGAAGGGAGCTCTCATCACCTCTAGTAAATTACGCCTTCTGACTTCTGCTTTATACTCTAGGTGGAGCACTTAGACTTCCTCTCTCCTGTGTCTCCCCATGCTCTGAATCACAGCCACTGTGCTCTCTTCCGAGGCCATGGGAAATGTCTGATACCAGAAGAAGGCTTTACTGACAGTCTTCTAGGAAAAGGGTAAAGATTTCCAACAAGCTTCACAAAATGGTTCCTCCCAACAGGCAGCCATATTCATGCATATTTTAATAATTCTATGCCCCAAGCAAATCCTCACTCCACCCCCTCCTCGTTCGTTACACTGCTACAAGGCATACAGACTAAGTACATTATTTGACTTTGAAAAATATTTCCTACTGTATTATAACAAAGAAACTATCAAATTAGGATAATAGCATTATTTACCTTACAAGTAGATAGATTTTCTCTTAATTAGGCTATTTGACTTGGCAAGAGTAAGTCTCCTTCATGGAATGATAGCCCCATTAACTTCAATGCCATGGATGATGTTGATGGTGAGGACAGCCATAGCTAATATTTAGATAGTATTTTATGATAAGAAATGCACAAAACATTATTACCTCATTTTACCCTTACAAAAACCTTGGAAGGCAAGTGCTGTTATTTTCTCCATTTTCCAAATCAGGAAACTAAGACAAACAAAGATTAACATGCTGCGAGTTATATAACTAATAAGTGTCTGAGCTTAGCTTTGAACTTGAGTCTTCCCAGACTTCAGTCCCACCTCTCTGTCCAGCCACCTCTCTGGTTGCCTACAGATGTATATTTTAGCAATAATCAATGTTAGGAGAGATCTTTCAGGTTCTTTTATAGAAGTTGTTACAAACTCATTACCTATTTATACAATGTTTCTACATTTTCCCACTTATGATAGTAACACATTTAAATAGTATTTTAAGGGTTTCAGAGCACTTTCCATGGGGAAAGACTAGAGTTGGGAGACCAATTAATGGAAAGAATAAGAAAGAAAAGAAGCCAAAAGCCATGTTTTCTCATTTTACTGTTATTAGATATAGAGCTGCAAAAATGATCTTCCTAATGCAGATATCTGACCACATCATTCTGCTCAGAAACATTCAATGTCTCCCTATTGTCCTCTGGATAAAATACAAATATACTTAACCTGACATTTAGGACCCACAATTTTTATCCTACTTATATTTTTTTAATTTTTATCCTACTTACTTTTCCAGACATTTTACCTATTCCCATTCACGTACATTAGTGCTTTAGCTAAATTGAACTAATGGTAGTTTCTGGATCACATCCCAACACTTAAGTTTTCTGATGTATGTGAGTGAATTGGCCTTGGCCTTTGTGCTCCCTTTTGTCTCTAAGTCAATGACTATCATCTCCCATGCCCAATAGTTCCCCTTTCATCTCTGCATATTGAGATGCTCCTCTTTTTTCTTCATTCATCTGAGGTTTCACCTCCTCCGTTGTCCCTTCCCAGATAAGTTTTCTTTTCTTCCAAAATTTTCTTAGAGCACATTGTCCACATCTTTCCTTTGCCCCATATCAGATTTATTAGTAGATACATCATAAGGAGTCATTCCTTGACTCATTTCTTAACCAGCCTTAATCACTGAATAGGTATTACCTCAGTCAAAGTGAGAAATCAGATAGACCTTAGCTACAAAGGTCAAGGTCTTCCACTGTACCTGGGACCATCTGCAGTCATCGTAATCTATATCATCCCACTGGATCCAGATGGCTCTGGAGGAGAATGTGAGACTGATGATCTTGGATAGCCTTCTCTCCCTTAAATCCAGTGCCCTTGTAAGAGAATGCCATGATCCTCTTTGAGAATGAAGGACAAACAGCAACACATCCACCTAATATAATGTAAATTCATTGTAGGCAAGCATTGCATAATTCTTTTTCTTTATATTCCCAGTAGCTTGCACAGTGCCTTGCTCATACCTCATTGCTTCACAGTTCTTTTCTTTCTTGTATGGATGCTCTTTCCACCCATGAAGATTCTCATTTCTTTAAATATCTCTCCATGCCTTAGGAAATGATCTTCATGAGTTGCTATGAATGAAAAATTCAGGCCAGGTTGAGTATGCGTGCCTATAATCCTCATTACCAGCAAAACTGAAGCTGGCAGACCCCTTGAGGCTAGGCTCTGAGCTACAATAGGTTATACCAAGGTATTCTCCCTCATTTTGTCATTAACATCCTGAGCTCTAAGAGGGGGCTGCAAGAGAGAGGCACCAGGCTGTTAAAGGAGGAGTCAAAACACCTCAGTGAGAAACAAAGCAGGTTACAGCTCCTGTGTAGATCAGTAATGGTGTCAGGTACATGCATAGCCTGTGCACTTCCACTCTGAAAAAGACGGGGGAAATAAGAAGGAAGAGAAAGAAGGGAAGGAAGGAAGAAGACAAAGGAGAGGGGAAGGAATAGGGAAGGATGGAAAGAAAAAGCTATTTTCAATAGTTGATTTTTGTACCTCTTTTACCATTTGGAGAATTCTGTGATTGTTTTTTTAAGGAATTACTTTCTTTAGTACAATCTTGAATCTTTTTTACCAAGCTATGGTTTCTGTTCTTAATTTTCTTCCCTTGCTCTCATATCTTTACTCATGTTTTGTCACACTACTCTTGGCTTCATTATGGATAAAATTACTTATTTCCATAATTAATAATTTGTTCCACACGTTGTTCAGGATTTTAGTTTTCATTTGCATTTTAGTCTTTTCTTCAAATGCACATAGGTTTTTATTGTGTTTCTGTCATGGGAGAATATGTTTAATATTTTTTTTATTAGTGCTTTTAAAAAACACTTGCATATTTTCATTTTTGTAAAAGTGCAATGCTAAGCTCATTTATTCAATTTCCATTCAATAATTGCTAAAAGTTTACTGTATCTATCTTGTCGATATTCATTCATGTTTATCTACAGCTAGATATGTTTAGGTCTAACAATAACTTATTGACTTCTCCAGCTGTTGAAGGTGTCCTGTCCACTTACACATTCAAAGTTCAATTTATTTTCCCCTTAAGTACGAGGAACCTATTCATTGAGGGCATACACACACACACACACACACACACACACATACAGACATATACATGTGTGTATGTGTGTGTGCATGTATATGGTATTGCTATTATTTCATTATTTATGATACTTAAATCACAATGTCATTTCCCTTTGATCTTTTAATCATGTCCATTTTTAATGTTGGCTCATCTGAAAGCACGACTGACACTTCGGATTTTTTTAAATTCACCAAAGCATAGTACATTTTACTCAGACCCTCATTTTTATCATCTGGAAATCTTTGTTTCCAATGTTTTTTCTGTTAAGCAATATATTATTAGTTTTCATTTCCTATTTGATTCTACTGCTCAGCTCAGTTTTATGAATGAGTTCATCCCATTCACATTCATGATTATAGTTATTAACTGTTTGCCTCTCTATCACATCCTCTATTAAATTTTGAACATAATTATCTCACCTCCTAATCCTCTCTTTACAAAGAAACAGAAGGTGAAAAAAGAAAGGGAATGGAACTATTAATACTAATACATAATTTCAGGGGTCTCTTACTGCTCATCTGTCCCTCCTCTCCTTGTCCATTATATACCTAAGATTTTTATTCTAGCATTTTCATCCTCTTTTTCATTGCTCCTTTGTGATCAGGCTGACCTCCATAACTGGATAAAACAAATGCTTTATTGATGACAATTCTATTGCCAATTCTTCCCTTCTCTTTAATCTTCTTCCAGCTCTTCTCAGCTCTTGAACCTCCTCTCCCTTCCTAACCTTTTTAAAGTGGATGTGTTTTCAACCTTCCTTTGCTCAATTAGGATAAGAATGAAGTTTAGCATATCTCTACCACCGTAACCTTAACCTCCATAAGTATATATTCTCCAAGTGTGCACAAATGATAAATAGTAAATTCCTCCCTCTACTTTTACATTTATTCTCTAATATATTCTTTTTCTCCCCTTTTCTTTCCTCTCTAAAAACTAATACCACAGAATGAAGTCACACCCTGACCCTGTGTTTATCTTTCCTCTATAAGCCTTGGTGAAAGTGATATTCTGAAAGGAAAAACTGTCTCTTCAGATTAAATCTTTGGTCAACCAGATGACCAAGATATAAAGACAATAAGATCCTGCTGTGTCTGTATTTTATTGTTTTTTAAAAAATCATTTTATCCAATAATACAAAATTCAACCTTTGTAGCTATTTTAAAATTGTCACTTCTATAAACATTATAGAATTATTGAGCTTTAGAAATGGAAGGGACCTTGAAGGCCATATAGTCCAACCCAATTATGATTTCCCTTTACAACATATCCAATTATACTAGATTAAAGGGCAGATAAGATAACAGTGATAACTTTCCTCTATAAACCACTGATTGACTACATCAAGGAAGGTATATAATAGGGAAACCTATGTTCATCTATGTTGGTGGCCAGTGTCATATAATATGTCCAATATGGACTCAAAAATATGGTCTTACAGGTGTTAAGGATCTCCAAAACAAATCCACCAATATCAATAATACATATTTTAATTGATTTTTTAATTTTCTAAGTGTATTACATATGTGATCTTATTTAACCTCACAAAACTATGAGACAGTTACATCAATTCCTGAAATGCTGCAGAATCCTCTTAGGGAAATTTATAAAGCAAAGCAAGAAACAAAGAGCCAGAAAGAGAGATTGAAAGAGACAAAGAAAGAAAGATAGCATCAGAGACAGAGGAATTTATACTATGGAAAAATACAGTGAATAAAAATGATTATGTCATTCACCTAGATGGGCAGGTGTAGCACCAATGCAATATTCATAGTGCTTATGGCAGCCATGAATATGCAGATGCAGTCCTGAATAGCAAAATACAACAGACTGTCCACGTAGAAGATAGAACCAAAACTTTTTTTTCAGACACCAGAAAGCTGAATCCATCATAATCTACACACAATAACAACGCAGAGAATAACACCAACCCCAAGGCTTCCCTTTGTTAGGCTTCCCACAAACCAGTTCCTTTAAACAAAACAAATCACAAACAGGCTCCCTTAAACAAAATGTTCTTCTCTCATTCATAGTCAGCTAAGCGCTTGCCTATGTCCTTTAGTTCTGACTGCCCTCACCAATATTTTTCTCAGCTGTGCTCTAGCATCACTTCTTCCTGATCTATCCTTCCTGTTCTATCTATTCAGCAAACTCCTCTCACCACAGGCTCCATGTGACTCAGACTTCCATGTGACCCAGGGAGGTTACATGGGCCTATTAATGAATGGGAAAGATCTTCTGTTATAAATTACCATTACATGCTGCCCCAAGATCTTTCGCTTTCATTACATAGGTTGGTGAGGCAACTGGTATCAACAGAACTTTACAGCAATGTAATAGGGATCACACAAAATAAGCACATGAAACTATAAATTAGGATGGAGCTTCAACAAAAGCACCCCATTATTTCCCCCTTGAATGGGGTCTAAAATCTTGGGGTAAGAAGTGAAGGTCTCTTGTTCCATAGCTACTTACTGCTGAAATTGGATACAGAGTTGTTCCTGCCCCAAGAGCTCCCATTGAAGAGTTCAGAGTTCATTCTGGCATCCAGAGCTTAGTTGACAGCCACATCCAGGGGTGACACAGCACATCAGACAGTGGGTAACATCCAGCTTAAGCAATCAGGTGTCTGCAGGTGTGTACTAGGCCTGCAGAAAGCAAATCTGACAAAGAGACAGAAAGCCAAAAAAAAACAAAACAAAACGAAACACAAAACAAGGAGAAAATAACTAGAAACAGGGTAGATATATGGTCAACCATGCTTTTGGTATCCATGAACCTACTATCATAGCATCATTCAATGCTGTTTATTGTTTTTTAACTTGCAATTTTGGGGTTATCATTCTGGTTAGAAGTATACTTTCTTTAATCTGAAGTGGGGTGGACTCAACCCTCCCATTTTCCCTGCAGGTATAAAAAACCTGAATACAATGTTTCAGGAGGATCTAGAGGGGAAATTTTCATCTACCTGCTCAGACTAAAATCAAGCCTTACATTTTATATAATTGTATATTATATATGCAATATATATAACATTTACATACAATATATATTACATTTTATATAATTCATTAGCTGGAATGCCATCTATACTTTTTTTTATAAATTAATTTCTTTGATTTCAGTTTTCAACAATCACTTCCATAAGTCTTAAATTTTCTCCTCCTTTCTCCCCCCCTCCCTCACCAAGATGGCATGCAATCTTATACATTCTTATTAAATACATTTTCACATTCGTCCTCTTGCATAGAAAAATTTAAAAGAATGGGATAAACCAGGAGAGAAAAGATAACAAAACATAACACAAAAGGAAAAAGTCTGCTTCATTCTGTGTTTTGATTCCACAGTTCCTTTTCTGGATGTGAATGGCATTTTGCCTGAAGAGTCCTTTGGGAATATTTTAGGTCTTTGCATTGCTATGAAGGGCTAAGTCTATCAGAAACAGTTCTTCCACACTGTGGCTATTACTGTGTACAGTGTTCTCCTGGTTCACTAAACATCAATTCATATCAGTCCTTCCAGGCCTCTCTGAAATCCTCATGTACATCATTACTTATAGCACAATAGTATTCTACTACATTCACATACCACAATTTGTTCAGCCATTTCCCAATTGCTGGGCATCCCCTCAATTCCCAGTTCTTGGCCACCCCAAAGAGAGATGCTATAAATATTTTTGTACATGTGGGACTTTTTCTCATTTTTAAGATCTCCTTGGAATACAGTCCTAGAAGTGATATTGCTGGGTAGGTGTGATGTGCTACCTCAGAATTGTTTTGATTTGCATCTCTTTAATCAGTAGTGATTTAGAGCATGTGATTCATATGACTATAATTTCATATGACTTTAATTTCTGCCTCTGCAAACTGCCTATCCAAATCCTTTGACCATTTATCAATTGGGGAATGACTTGTATTCTTGTACATTTGGCTTAGTTCTCTATATATTTTAGAAATGAGGGCTTTATCACAGACACTAGTTGCAAAAATTCTTTCTGAGTTTTCTGCTTCCCTCGTAATCTTGATGACATTGGGGTTTTGTTGTGCAAAAACTTTTCAATTTAAAGTAATCAAAATTATCCATTTTGGACTTCATAATGTTCTCTATCACTTGTTTGGTCATAAATTTCTCCATTCTCCATAATCCTGACAAATACCCTATTCCTTGCCCTCCTAATTGGATTACAGTATCAGTCTTTATACCAAGATTATGTATACATTTGACTTTATTCTTGTGTACAGTGTCAGACGTTGGTCTATGCCCAGTTTGTGCCACATTGTTATCCAGTTTTTCCAGCCGTTTTTGTCAAACAGTGAGTTCTTATCATAGCAGCTGGGGTCTTTGGGTTTATCAAACAATAGCTATATTCATTGACTGCTGTGTCTTGAGTACCAAATATATTCTAATGATGTACCCCTCTATTTGTTGGCCAATACCAAGTGGTTTTAATGATTTCTGCTTTATAATACAATTTGAGATCTCATAAAGTTAGGCCACCTTCCCTAATATTCCTTTTCAGTGATTTCCTTGATATTCTGGACTTTTTGTTCTTCCGGATGAATTTTGATATTATTTTTTCTAGCTATAGAAAATAATTTCCTGCTGGTGTAATTGGTATGGCACCGAATAAGTGAATTAATTTAGGTAGAATCATCATTTTTATTATATTAACTCGGTCTACCCATGAGCAACTAGTATTTTTCTACTTACTTAGATCTGATTTTATTTATGTGAAAAATGTTTTGTAATTGTGTTCGTATAGTCCCTGTGTTTGTTGAGGCAGATAGACTCCCGAATATTTTATAGTGTCTACGGTAGCTCTAAGTGGGATTTCTCTTTCTCTCTCTTGCTGTTGGGCTTTGTTAGTAATATATAGAAATACAGATGATTTATGTGGGTTTATTTTGTAACCTGCAACTTTGCCAAAGTTGTTTATTATTTCAAGTAGTTTTATACTTGATTCCCTGTGATTCTCTAAGCATATCATCATATCATCTGCAAAGAATGATAACTTAGTTTCTTCTTTGTCTATTCTAATACCTTCAATTTCTTTTTCTTCTCTTATTGCTAAAGCTAACATTTCTAGTACCATACTGAATAACAGTGGTGATAGTGGACATCCTTGTTGCACCCTAATCTTACTGGAAATGCATCGAGCTTATTCCCATTGCAGATAATGCTTGCTGATGGTTTTAGGTAGATACTGCTTATTGTTTTAAGGAAGGTTCCATTTATTTCTATGTCCTCCAGTGTTTTCAATAGGAATGGGTGTCATATTTTGTCAAAAGCATTTTCTGCATCAGTCATATGGTTTCTGTTAATTTTGTTGTTAATATGATCAATACTGCTGATAGTTTTTCTAATATACAACAATCCCTGCATTCCTGGTTTAAATCCTACCTGATCATAATGTATTATTCTCGTGATAAGTTGTTGTATTCTTTTTGCTAATATCTTATTTAAAATTTCTGCATCTATATTCATTAGAGAAATTGGTTTATAATTTTCTTTCTCTGTTTGTGGCTCCTCCTGATTTAGGTATCAGAAACATATTTGTATCACAAAAATAATTTGGTAGGCCTCCTTCTTTAGCAGTTTTCCCAAATAGTCTATATGGGAGTGGAATCAACTGTTCTTTAAATGTTTGATAGAATTCACTTGTAAATCCACCTGTCCCTGAAGATTTTTTCCTAGGGAGTTCATTGATGGCTTGTTCAATTTCTTTTCTTGAGATGGGGTTATTTAAGTATTTAACTTCCTCGTCTGTTAATATGGGTACTTTACATTTTTTTTAAATATTCATCCTCCTCACTGAGGTTGTCAAATTTATGGGCATACAGTTGGGCAAAGTAATTTCTAATAATTGCTTTAATTTCCTCCATGTTGGAGGTGGATTCCCCTTTTCATTTTTGATATTGGTAATTTGGTTTTCTTCTTTTTTTAAGCAAATTGACAAAAGATTTATCAATTTTATTGGTTTTTTTCACAAAACCAACTCATTTATTAGTTCAATACTTTTCTTAATTTCAATTTTTTTAATCTCTCCTTTGGTTTTCAGTATTTCTAATTTGGCATTTACTTGGGGATTCTCAAAATGGCTGCATGTCCAATTCATTGATCTCCTCTTTCTCTATTTTATTCATGTGAGCATTCATTGATATAAAACTTCCCTAAAGAACTACCTTTGCAGTATATAAGGTTTGGTAAGTTGTCTTATCATTGTCATTGTCTTGAATGAAGTTGTTGATTGTTTCTATTATTTGTTGTTTAACCCATTCATTCTTTAAGATTAGGTCGTTTAGTTTCCAATTAGTTTTTGGTCTTTTCCATGGGCTTTTATTAAATATAATTTTATTGCATTATGATGAGAAGGATGCATTGACTAGCTCTGCCTTTCTGAACTGTATTGTGAGAGTTTTATGCCCTAGCACATGATCAGTTTTTGCATATTTGCCATGTACCACTGAGAAAAAGGTATATTCCTTTTCCCATTCAGTTTTCTCCAGAGATCTATCATATATACCTTACCTAGAGTTCTATTCACCTCCTTAGCTTCTTTTTTGTTTGTTTTAAATTTAATTTATCAAGTTCAGAGAGTAGGAGGTTGAGGTCTCCCATTAGTATAGTTTTGCTGTCTGTTTCTTACTGTAACTCCCTTAACTTCTCCTCTAAGAATTTGGATGCTAAACCATTCAGTGCAAATTTGTTTAGTAATGATATTGCTTCATTATCTATTGTACCTTTTAGCAGGATATAGTTTCCTTCCTTATCTCTTTTATCTATTTCTGCTTTTTCTTTGACTGAAATTGGGATTGCCACCCCTGGTTTTTTTACATCAGCTGAAGCATAATATATTCTGCTCCAATCTTTTGCCTTTAGTTTGTGTGCATCCCCCTGTTTCCAATGTGTTTCTTGTAAACAATGTATTGTTTGATTATCCTTTGTAATCCATTCTAGTAAACCCCTCTGTTTTATGGGAGAGTTCATCCCATTCACATTCACAGTTGTGATTATTATTTCTATGCCCCATCCTACATGCCCCATTGATGATTTAGTTATCCATTCTCCCTTTCCTTCCACAATAGAATTTTATTTTTTGACCACCAACTCCCTCAGTCTTCCTTCCCTTCTATCAGTTCCCTTCCTTTTTATTCCCATTTTCCCTTACTACTTATTCCCTCCCTTTAATCTCCCTTCTACTTTCTTTCCTTCTTCCTCTCTTACTGTATATAGGGCATGTTAGATTTCCATACTTAACTTAGTTTGTTGTTCCCTCCTTGAACCAAATCAGATGAGAGTAAAGCTCAAGCAGTGCACATCTCACTCCCCTGTTTCTTTCTACTGTAATATATTTTTATGCCTCTTCCTGTGATGAAATTTACCTTTTTCTGCCTCCTCCTTTTCACATCTCCCATTACAATCCCTTTACAACTTTAAATCACTTTTTTTCCACATCAGTACATTTATACCCACTCCCTCTATCTATGTGTATCCCTTTTAAATATTATAATAAATATACAGTTCTCAAGGTTAACAAGTATCATCCACATTTATATGGATGTAAACAGTTTGCCCATATTTTTCTATTGGGCTCTGACCTTTTCATCAGGAAGGTTTGGAAATCCCCTCTTTCATTGAATGTCCATCTCCTTGCCTGAAATATTATGCTCAAATTTGCTGGTTGATTGGTTAATTTGCTGGTTAATTGATCATTGGTTGTAGTCCAAGCTCCTTTGCTTTATGGAATATCATATTCCAATTCCACTAATCTTTTAATGTAGAAGTTGCAAGGTCCTGTGTGATCCTGACTGTAGTTCCTCAATATTTGAATTGTTTCCTTCTGGCTGCTTGCAGTATTGTCTTCTTAACTTGATAGTTCTTGAACTTGGCAATGATATTCCTTGAGGTTTTTGGTTTGGGATCTCTTTAAGGAGGTAATCAGTGGATTTGTTTGATGTCTATTTTACCTTCTGGATCTAGGATCTCAGGGCAGTTTTCCTTGATGATTTCTTGGAAGATATTGTCCAGGCTCTTTTTCCATCATGTCTTTCTGGTAGGCCAATAGTTCTTAGATTTTCTCTCCTGCATCTATTTTCCAGGTCAATTGTTTTTCCAATAAGATATTTTACATTTTCACCTATTTTCTGTTCTTTAGATTCTGTTTGACTGATTCTTGATGTCTCATAGAGTCATTAGCTTCTACTTGCCCAACTCTAGTTTTAATACATTATTTTCTTCTATTAACTTTTGCACCTCCCTTTCCATTTGCCCAATTGTTCTTTTTAAGGAGTTTTTTTCTCCAATTAGGTTTTGTACTTCCTTTTCCATTTGTCCAATTTTCCTTTCTAGGGAGCTATTCTCTTCAGTGAATGTTTTTTCATGTTTTTAAAATCATTGACCATGTTTTTTCTTCTACCTCTCTAATTTGGCTTTTACAATTCTTCTTTAGCTCTTCCAAGAATGTTGTTTGTGCTTGAGAACAGTTCATATCCTTCAGTTGATCCCACTATTCCAGCACTTTTCCTGGGGAAATATTGTCTGTGTTTTTCAAGGTCCACAAGAGGAGGGTATGATCACTTACAGATCACTCTGCCTTCAAGTAGGTGACTTATAATCATTTAGTCTGTGGGCTGATCGTCTCAGGAGCAACTGTTGCTCTTACTGTTGGTTTTGCGCATCTCTCTCATTCAGTTCTGCTGGACTCCCAGTCTGTGCTGATATGTTTGAGAAACCACATTGCTGCTTCTGATTCAGTACACCCTGGCAGTTCCTGCTCAGTTTTGCCAAGGCAGGGTCTGTGCTGATACAGCCTGTGTGCTCTGTACTTCCCCAGCCCTGCATAAGGGATCCTTCCTTTCTATCCTCTGAGCTGTCCTGGGCTGGAAATCTGCCACATTCTGTCTCCCAGTGGATTCTGCCACTCTAAAATTTGTGCAGATTCTCTTTGTAAAGGTATCTGAAGGAATTTGTGGTAGAACTTAGGTGAGTCCATGTTGTCATTCCCCTATCTTGGCTGTACTCACCAATGCCATCTAGTTCTCCAAAATCTGCCCCTGCTCTCAATAGAGCACTAAACAGTTATTTTCTTGTCAATCTATTATGATTTTGAACTTACTTATTTACTCTTCTCTCTCAAGGAAATTTATCTTTTTTCACTAATTCTCACCGTCTGAGTTACTAACAATTCTCCTTTCCTTTGAGTGAATGAATCCAAAAAATTTGAGTTCTCCTGCTGAGTAAAATCCTCAATTACCTCCCCAAATACTGTGGAGCCCCCTTGATTCTTCTGTTGTGCTAGTACATGAAAAGCCACCCATATATCCATTCTCTTATTAGTTTTTTGCTTCTTTTTCTCAGCTAAACTAACACTACCTTTTTCTTCTATCACCTGAGACTTTCTAGCTTCCTCTTCTACAGAAGACTTTAAATACTACAGTATAAAAAGCTTTTCATGCAAACTAGTCAGCTCCCTTTCCATCTGAGCTTTCTTTTCCAGCAGCTTATCCCTGATTTTACATATAACTCAAGAGTTTGTTAGCAAGGCCCAGCCTCTCCTACACATCCCTGTCATTTCTTTCCCTTGTTTTATTGGTATACCTTGCAAACATCTTTCTAAGTCTCTGTGCTTTCCTTCTGTAGCTTCGGTTCCCAGTTTTCACAGAGCCCTGTGAGTTTAGCCCATTCTCTTGCTAAGGAGGAATAAAACAAATCCTCCCACACTGGGACATTCATTCCTTCCTCTATCTCCTCTGCCTTTTTGTCTCCAAATAGAGGTCTCTGAGCTTCATTTCCAGTAGTCATGCCAGTGCAATATTCACAGTGGCTACAGTGGCTATGAATATGCTGGCATAATTCTGAATCATGAAATATAAAAGACTCTTCACATGGAATACAGAACCAAAACATTTATTCATACACCAAAAAGCCAAATCCATCATAATAACAAAGACATTTATACACAATAACAATGAAGAGGGCAACACCATTCTCAAGCCTTCCATCTGTTAGGCTTCCCACAAACCATCTCCCTTAAACAAATCACAAACAGGTTCTCTTAAACAAAATACCATTCTCTCACTCATAACCAGATACTGACGTGCCTGTGTCCTTTACTTCTGACTGCTCTCACTAATATTTTTTCTCAACTCTGCTCTAGCTCCACCTCTTCCTGTTCCACCTTTCCTGTTCCACCCATTCAGCAAACTTCTCCCATCACAGGCTCCATGTGACTCAGACTTCCCTGTGACCCAGGCAGGTCACATGGACCTATTAATGAATTAGAAACATCTTTCCATTTAAATTACCATTACAGCAGGATATTGTTACTTCCCCAACATATCTTGGACACATGCAACAGAGATGTGATTAGATATGCGCAGAATTTACTTGAATAAAGGCACCTTTAGACAAAATGTATTTAAATTAAAAGAAAAAATACACATTTCCTAACTTTAATTTCACATATTTCTAGAGTCAAAGAAGAAATTGAAAAAAGTTAAAGATCTTATTTTTTATCACAAAACCAAAATAAAATAGTTTAAAAATACTAAATTATGAAAGGTAGTCTCTGAAATGTTTTGCCATTTCCTAAAATTAAAAAAAATTTCAATATAGTATTTTTCTTACTGTTGTGAATAATGAAAAGCCATGGAATTCTGAGTAGCAGTCTTCATAAAATTATGAAATAGCTGATTAAGTTCAAAGTCAGTATGGAAATCTGTTCTTTTAAAAGTCTTCTGTAATCTCGCTCTAGAGAGAGATAACTATCAAATTTGAATTAATCCATTTATAATGGCAAGAACAGTCTTCACTCTTATGTGTGTATATATATATGCCATGAATATTGCATAAATTTTCAGATTTCACATAAAAATAACTGATATTGCATATGCATATTGCAAATGCATATTGCATTTGGAAATAATTTATAAACAATATAAGTTGTTAGACCATCTCTAACAGAAAGGGATTTACCAAATGCTGACATAAGATTTGACCAAAAAGTCATAGCCCTCATTCTCAGGGGAATATATTTTCTGCATGCAGTCCTTGCAATCCTTCCTCTCTAGATATAATAAAACATTGTTTTAAATTGCCCTATCTTGTGTCATTATAAAGTATAATCAGCTCTTAGCATTATCGCTAGTGAAGCCTATAGTAAAATTAATTATAGTTCATTTTAAGAAGTCAAAAATAGGCTTTTTATCAGGAAACCTAAATTAAAGCATTCCAAATTGAGTTCCAGTATTAAAACAGTACAGTACAATTTACTCCTCATGATATAAGTAGCTATTAATTTTATTCTGTATTCAGGAGTACATATCATTTCCTCTTTCTATATATTATTTGCCCTATTATTTTAGGTTTAATTTCAAATTTTCCTTTGGATTTCCTTGTAAAAGGGAGTTTCATATGCAGGAAATTTTGTAGGAAAAGGAAAAAAAGAAATTGAGTCTTGTGTTAGTGATGACTAAGATCAGAACCTCAAATCATTAAGTCTACATTTTCTAAGGTAGAAAATAAATTTAGTTTTCAAGTGATAGGTTGTAAATGTCATATAATGCATTAGTCATGGAATTCAATAGGTATGTTATAATGCATTGGCTTGGGGCTCAAGAATCAAAGAATTTGGATATAAAACCTACCTACCTCTGGATGTTAAATATACACCCTACTCTCACTTTAAGTCATCTTCAAATTTTATAAGAATATCAATTATGGCTTCATCTATGTCATTTAAACAAATGTTAAATACCACTAGGCCAGGCACAAATCCCTGGAGATCTCCTTCCAAGTTGATATTGATCTGTAAAGACGGTAACCAATTCTGAATCCCCTCAACTGTCCTGTCGTCTAGTTCTAATCTTTTCCACAAGAGTAATAAGCAGACACTATCAAAGCTTCACTAAAACCTGGGAAACTATATGGGCCATGCCCAACGATCACCTCAAGGTAATTGGAGAACTCCTTAGATTGAACAGATGCTCTGCTAATTCTCATACACATTCTAGAAGATATCAGAACTTTGTGAGCCAAGTCACCAATGCCTGCACTCTATCCCCATTTTTCTGATCGTCATTGGAAAAATTCCATCGTCTTTTTGGGAATCCATATCATCTTTCCTTGAAAGTCAATCAGCTATGTTCCTTTGGGTATAGTTACTTTTTTTTCAAGAACTCCCTAGTTGTCACTTAGCTCTAAGAATTCTGGATACATTTTTTGCCCTTTGCTCTCTGCATAACAAACTTTCGTGATCATTCTTTTGACTCAGATCAGGAGTCTACTCTGCATCTTCAGATCCCCTTTCCTTGTTTTCAGATGGAAACTTTGGTCACACTGTGTTAGCTGAATTGGTAGAGGAAAAGATAAAAGACAGCATATATCAGGAAAATTAAACCACCACCAACACTGCCTTGATTACCATCTTCCCTTGGACCCTGAAAGACACAGTTCAGATCCTGAACCCAAGAACCTTGGGAAAAGTAATGTTCCCAAAATCACTAGATCCACTTCCTGCCCACATCCTTTAGTCATCATTTAGGGAGAGAAATTATAGTGGAGAAGGGGACTTACCTTCCTCACTACCAGCAGCAACAACAAATTGATAGGCACCAAGAACTCTGGGAATCACAGCACCCCTTAGACCACAGCACCTGCTTCCAGTCTAACCCTCACTGTCATCCTCCTGGGAGGAGGCTCCTATGAAGAAAGGACCAGTCATCCTTAGTAAATACCAATCAACTACCACTCACAGGGCAAGCAATCCTGAAGGAAAAGACAGAAGGCAGCATGTCCCTGGAAAGTCAAACTATTACTACTTTGACTACCATCTTCCCTCACACAGTCATGGAGATCACTCAGGAGCTTGAACCCCAGAGCTTCTAGGCCATCATCTGTAGTCATCACCTTGGGAAACAACTCCTGAAGAGATGTAACCTGTCAAGTATTCCTGCAGAGGCTCTTGGAATATCTGTTAAAAACCCAGAAAAGAAATCTCTTTTCTCCCAAGTCCTTGGACACTGTCAAATGGCTCAACATCAAAAATTGAATTGATTTTTATCCGTAGAAATGCCATTCACCAAAAAGTCTTATCATCTGCTTGGCTACTAAACCTTAAGAACCATTAGACATTCCAATTTGATGGTGGCTTAAATCGTCCGTGAGTTGTGACTCCCATTGTAATGGGAGCTCCCTGAGAGTAGAGATTGTCTTTATTTTCCTTTTTCATCGCCAGTACTTAGCATATGACATGCACTTTTATGCATTATTTATTCATTTGCTTAACTCCATTCTCTGTGTTAGCTTAGAAAGGAGACATATTTACTAAGTGCCTTTTACCTTCTCATCTGGTAAATATTTGCTTCAAGCATAGGCAGCAGTCCTTTGGCCAGGGCAAAACTTAAAGCACTGCATGCTTTTCAAAAACCCTACAAATTTCTCTGTTGTTTATACCTATCTCTATGGGACCCAGACTTGAATCTGAATGTGAAGGAGAGGAGGGGAGGGGCTTCCTCTGACAAGGAATGCACTGCAGGTGTGGGAGAAATCTGAGATGTGTGTGAGAGAGTAACACAGAAAGAGGCAGACAAATTGACAGGCAAAGATACAGACGGAGAAAACATTTGGAAGAAAAAAATTTTCTGGGTTATTGACCTTGGGGTACAGAAATAGAGGCTGTTCTCAGCTTTCTGCATGAATTTCTTCACAAATCCCAGAACAACACATTCTCTTCAAGGTACATGAGGAAGATTTTTAAATAACATTTATCTACCTACCCACTACCTCCTTGATTTCTACCAAAGATCTTCCTCAAAAATATATCTTGTCCTTGACTGAAGAAGCCTTTTTTGGAGACCTCTCTCTAGTCTGTTCATCATCTAGTCTAGTAGATAAAGAATGTAACTATTGGTTGTCACAGGCATTAAGAACGAGGCAGATATAAAAGTGCTGACCTCTTCTGAGCATTTTAAATTAATGGAAACTCTGTGGATAAATTTCTCTTCGAATTCGTCGTAGGCAATTCTCATAAAGTTTCACTAAAGTGAGGAGCGCGTCCTCAGCTGTGTTATTGTTTGGGTCTCTAGATAATAAACAAAGATAATATCTTGTCAGTACTAAGTCATTATTTTAAACATCCTAACTGTCTAATCATCCTCCCCGTTGAACTGGCTTAATGAAATCAATACAAACTGCGCAAAATCTGTGCCGGAAAAAACTCTAATTCTCCATAAGCCTGGCTAAATTCTGTTTCGAGGATGTGTTCCTCAGAAAGGACTACAGTCTGTTTAATCTGTTAAGGGTAGAGAGGAGCTATGGCACATTACTAAGGAAATTGTTTAATGAGGGAATTCCAGCATTGTTTCTTTTTTACAAGAATTTTGACTTAGAGGGAGGAGGGAAATTGGAAAGCCTTAATCCTAAAAGGGATACAGGGGAATTCTGAATAGATGGAGTCAGATAGAGAAAACCATTATGCTGTGGAAAGACAGACAGGAGATTTCATGCTATCAAACATGTCCAAAATCTTATTTTCTTATTCTGCTTCTAGAGAAGCAGGAAGGCAAGGAGCAGGATCTTAGAGATAAGACCCTAGTCTTTTTCTTCCTCACTGGCAGTTTTGTTTACTATTTTTCCCCTTATTTTCATCAAGGCAAGTACAGCTTGAGGAATACAGACATGACATCTTACAGCTGGAAGGAACCTAGAGGGTCCTAGAATCATAGATCTAGAATAAGAAGGAACCTCAGCATCCATTTAGTCCAAATCATGCATTTAACAGATGGGGAAATTGAACACCAGGGTGGTTAAGGGATTTGCCTCATGTCACATTGGGTTAAATAGCTGAGATAGGCTGTGAATTTAGCTTCATTCCACTGCAAAAACAGTATTTTTTCCCCACTATTCTCCTCTGCCTATAGTGTAGCACCAACAGGATATGCACTGTGCCTACAGTGGCGATGAATATGCCAGCATAATTCTGAATTAAAAAATACAACAGACTCTCCTCATGAAAGACAGAACTAAAACATTTATTCAGACACCAGAAAGCCAAATCCATCATAATAACAGACATCTATAAACAATAACAACGCAGAGGACAACACCAGCCCCAAGCCTTCCCTCTGTTAGGTTTCCCACAGACCAACTCCCATAATCAAAATCACAAGCAAGCTCTGCCCCTCATGCTAGCTGCTGCCTATCCCAGCTGTGACTGTTTTCTGACTCACTTCCTCTCAGCTCTGCTGTAGTTCTACCTCTTCCTGTTCTACCCTTCCTGCTCCACCCCCTCCTGTTCCATGTGACTTGACTCATGTGACTCAGACTTCCACGTGACCCAAGCAGTTCACATGGGTCTATTAATGGATGGGAAAGAACTTACCATTAAGAAGTAAAATTACATTAACAATAAGCAAAATTGCATTGTCAATACATTCAACCCAAAGACCTTTCTTATCCATTAAATAGATCAGTGGAGCAATTGGTATCAACAGCATAGCAATATAACAGGAATCACACGAGATAAGTGTATAAAACAATATCTTATAGTAGGGCTTCAGCACAAGCACCCCATCATTCCCCACTTGAATGAATGAGGTCCAAAATCTTGAGGTAAGTGGTGAAGGTCTCTTCTTCCATATCTACTTCATGGACATAGATTGGATATAGAACTGTCCCTGCTCCAAGAGGTCCCATTCAAGGGGTCAGTTTTGTAGCTGGCATCCAAAGCATGGTCTAGGGGTAATACATCAGTCATGGACAGGGGATGACATCCAGCTTAAGCAATCAGGCATCTACAGGTTGAGGTTACTAAACCTGCTGAAAATAAATCTGACAAACAAGGTGAACAGACAAAAAGTCAAAAAGAAACAAGGAGACAATAGCCAAAAGCAGGGTAAATATAGGGTCAGTCATGCTTCTGGAGTCCATGAACTCACTATCATAACCTCATTCACTATTATTCACTATTTTCTACTTTGCAATTTGGGGATCATCATTCTGGCTAAAGGTTTACTTTCTTTAATCTGAGCTGGGACCTGGTCAACCTTGGATACAATGATACAGGAGGATTTGCAGGAGCAATTCTCATCTCCCTGCTCAATATAATATCAAACTTCTTTTCTTGATACATTTTGTGGAGTTCATTAATTGGAATGCCATATTCCACTCCAAAATCTCCCCCTGCTCTCCATAGAACAGTAAACAATTCTTTCCTTGTCAATCTATTCTGACTTTGGATCTGCTGGTTATTTATTCTTTTCTCAAGAAAACTTATCTTTTTCACTAATTTTCGTCACCCAAGGTACCAATGGTTCTCCCATTCTTTGGGTGAACTGACTCAAAATATCAGTGACCTCCTGCTGAGTAAAATCCTCAATTATCTCCCAAAAGACAGTGTGGGGCCCCAGATTCTCCTGTTTTTCACCTTGGTATTGGGCATGCTTCTGCCTGAAAAGCCTCCAACACATCCTTCCTCTTGTTACTTTTTTGCTTCTTTTTGTAAGCTAAACTAGCAACAATTTTTTCTTCTTTTACTTGAGACTTTCTTGCTTGCTCTTCTAAAGGAGAGTTTAAACATTGCAACATAAAAATCTTCTTATACAAGCTAGCCAACTCCCTTTCCATCTGAGCTTTCTCTTCCAGCAGCTTGTCTCTGCTTTTACACATAAGTCAATAACTTATTAGCAAGACCTAGCCTTGCCTCCATACCCTTGCCAGTTCTTTCCCTAGTTCTATTAGTATTCCTTGCAAATATCTTTCTAAATATCTGAGTCCTCCCTTCTGTAGCCTCAGTTTCCAGTTTCCACAGAGTCCTGGTGCTTTTAGCCTGTTCTCTTGCCAGGGAGGAATAAGGCATATTGTCCCATACTGGGATATATATTTCTCTCTCCAAAGCCTTCCTGCCTACAAATAGAGGTCTGATATTTCACAATCCCATCTTCATCACCATTTGTAGTGCCAACACGATATTCACAGCACCTATGGCACCCCTGAATATGGTGGCACAATTCTGAATAGCAAAACATAACAGATTCTCCACATGGAAGATAGAACCAAAACATTTATTCAGACACCAGAAAGTCAAATCCCAACAGCAGAAAGTCAAATTCATCATAGTAACAAAGAAATCTATACACAATAACAATGCAGAGGGCAACACTATCACTCTGTTAGACTTCCCACAAACCAGGTCCCTTAAACAAAATCATAAACAAGTTCCACCTCTTCCTGCTCTACCCTCCACTCCTTTCTGTTCCATGTGACTTGACTCATGTGGCTTAGACTTCCATGTGACTCAAGCAGGTCACATGGGACTATTAATGGATGGGAAAGATCTTCTCATTAAGAAGCAAAATTACATTAACATTAAGCAGAAATGTGTCATTGCTACATATAGTCATAATTCTACCCAAGGCAGGATTCTTGCTAATAATAAGAACCTGGGGCTGAAGAACTTGGGAAGTAGGGAAGAAATTGTTCTCTGTCTTAGAATTGAGGATAAAGATGAATCATACCATCATTCTTACCTTTATGTATAGGATATAGATTGAAAAAAGGAGACATTTGAAGTAGATATCCCCACCGCAGTGTTGACAGTGGGAGATCAAGTCTGGATTTAGAGGACTTGGGCTTGAATTCTGACTTTTCCATCTACTACTTATGTGACCTTGGCTCAATCACCTCACCTCTATAACTCAGTTTCCTTGCTATAAAATGAACATCATGACTTCTAAGACTCCTTCCAGAGCTAAATTTGTGAACCTAACTGGGTGAATATGTTCAATAAATTTTCAGGATTTCATATTAGTTCTTATATTCCCTACTCAGAGAAATTGTTTTTGGAGAACTGCCCATTTGAATTAGACTAGAATTATTCCAAATTAGGCCCTCTGTGTTTTAGTTTTTATGGGCTTGGCAAATATATATATACACACATTAACATTTACACATATATCTATATTCCATTTGTCAAGTAGATTGGTATCTGTAATTTATTGAGGGGATAGGAGAGGGATTCTATGAAAATATCTTTTGTCTGCTAGTCTTTGTGGCTTCAAAAAAGAAACTTTGGATGTGTATTAGTACTAAGAAGTTACAAGACCTTCATTCAGACTGAACCAGTCCAGTATGATAAATAACAATATTAATAATTATAAAAATAAATAAGAGCAATGGTAACAAAAACATAAAGTTTAGAGTTTATAAAGCATTAGATAGAAATTGCCTTGTGACTCTTAATTACCATCCCCAAGACTTCCCAGACCAAAATACCCCTCCTTAGCCCTAACACTCTCCTTTATGTATTGGTTTACTCTATCAGAATATAAATTCTTTGAGAGAAGAATGTGTGTATACACACATGCATGTATACATATATGTACATATATGTGTGTTTATGCATGTATACATGATACATGTATACATATGCATGTATTCTGTATATGTTTGTGTCTATATATAGATATACACATATGTATACACATGCATATATATATTGCGTATATATGTGTGTATGTATGCATGTATGTGTCACTTAGCACAGTGTCTCAAACATGATAAATGGCTTAATAGGTTTTTTTGTACTTGTTTTCATTAGTTTATCCATATTTAATATATGAGGAAACTGAAGCCCAAAGAGGTTGTTATTTGCCCTGGGGGGTCACATAGCTGCTAAGTGGAAGAGGCAGGATTTTTTCAAACCTGGTCTTTCTCAAACAAATAGAGCACTCTATTCACTATACCACACTTGTGAGTTAAATACTTTTCTGTGGCTTGGTTTAAGAACCTGACCACAAAGCATAAAATTATTTCTATGGAAAAATTCAATCTAAATTCTCATTTATAACTCACAAATAAAATTTTGGAATGTGCCCTTTATGTAAGTTTACACATGCCTGTCTATTTTACTTTGTGATAATTCTTGTTTTAATTTTTACAGTATTTTGTAAAAACAAAACAGGATATTGACATGAAATACATTGCTTTGATCTGTAGCTCAGACTCAAACATGTTTTCTGCTTTGCCATTCAGACCACGGATCACATGCCCAATGCACCACAACTCGTCTGACAGCAGCTTCCTCTAATTGCAGGCAAAATACCTAAGAGGAAATAAACAGCCTCTCGAGTGCTGAGCTTGCAAAACTAATCTATAAAGTGATGACAGCAAATATCACAAAAACTAACCCAACTCATGGCATGGTAAATCAAAGTCTTCTTGACTGTACACTTTTTCCTATGGGATGGATCTCTAACTAACTTTGAACAGAATATCATCTGAAATCAGAGCTCTTCCCATAACCCTTCTCTGAATGAGTCATTGCTCTCACTTTTAACATCCTTTTCTGTCCTATTGTTTTGTTTAGGCTTGTAGTTTCACTTGCCAACAGTCCTTTGCACCTAGTGGGAATTCAATAAATATGACAGTAGAAATTTTTCCTTTGTTGTTGTTATTCCTGTTAAATTTCCTTTCCTCTTTTTAGTTTCAGATACATTGATTCTTGCCCTCTAATGATCATAATTCCCATAGCCCATTACTTTTGATATTGCACAGGCCTATAATATTTAATTTTTCTCTTGCTCACTTTTGCTAGGTGTTGCATTGTAGACATCCATGCCAAGACCACTGGTACGCTTGACACTTAAATGGGCTCATTTTCTCTTTGGAGAGCCATTCATCAACTCATTCATTATGTGTATGCATAAAGATCCCAAATTTTTCACATAAACCATCTCAAGCAACTTCAGTCTCTCAAAATGAATGTCCACTAAGGTAAGTTTACCTGTTCCAAAACTGATAACGGTGTACCTATATCAAGGTACAGCTAGATGTGTGAAATGTGAGCATTTAACAGGTAAGTCTGTTGCCCACACCTGTGTTCTATCCATCTAGCCCAAAGCAGGTGGCCATTATACAGGGGACAGATTCACAAGGGCAGCATCTGCAGTAAGATAAAGACAACTCTGTGTTAGAGAAAAAGCCAGATGGAGCACAAACCCAGACATGGCACAATTGAATTATATTGTCCCCAGGGAGGAGAAATATATACCACAGAGCATATGTCATGTACTACTAATAGATGGATCTGGGACTGACAAGCCACAAAATGCAAATAGAAACTGCTTTGACAAAGTTATAGAGTTTCTCCAAATAGCCTTTATTTACATTTCACACTGTCAATGTTGTTTCAAACCCTATCGAAGGATGGTTTAAAGAGTCCTCTTATAGGGTGAGTCTCTCCAGTTTATAGCATTGCTAGGCACTCTTATAACATATCCAGTACTTAGAGGGGAGCAAGTCTAGGTAGGTGTCATTCCATTTCTTTACAGAAGGACTTGATTATCCTCCAATTTCCTTTCTTCTTTCACATCAATCACTGGAAGTGACGATTTTACTTCCACTTCTACCTCTAATCAAAATGAGAGCTAAGCTAGCACATTACTTTTTTCCCATCTCATTGAAAGAGCTGAGTATAATGGTGAGGTTAGAAATGGCATTAGCCATCTCTGGAAGTCATCAGAATCTAGCAATTCCTTCTCCCTGGCTTAAAAGCAGGCAATTTTGACCCCTTCTGACTCTTACAGAATTTCAGTGGATACATAAACTTCGAACCGTTCTGGTTGTGAAGATAATATTCAGAATTTCAGTCCAGGCATTAAGCTGCAATAATTGATTAATAAGCACTTATTGCACTATTTTTAATATGTAAGTCACAAGGCTAGGTTCTGGGATGAATGTAAATAAACATAACATAGAATACTTACCCTCTAGGAGCATGTTATCTATTTGGATAGACTACTCTCACATACACATGCACACATAGATGCATTTGTGTATGTGCATTTGCATATATATACACATAAATATATGTATGTATGTATATATATGCTTTCTACTTCTTCAAAGAGGAAGATCCTACTGTTAGCTAAAGTTGAGAAAGACTTCAAAGAAATGAAAATTGAATTAGCATTCAAAGATAAGACTTAAATTGATGATCTAAACTGATGAGAACATTTAGGTAAAGGAAATGATGTGAACCAAGACATGCAAGTCAGAATGTACTAGATATGTTTGGGGAACCGAGTAGAAAAGTTTGACTAGTGTGTTTGGTTTTTGTAGTGAAGACTTGAGAAATACAGGTGGAAAGATGATTTGGTGTCAGATAATAGAGTGTTTTGAATGCTAGGCTAAGGACTTTTTATTTTGCATTATAGGGGAGCAATTGAAGGTTTCTGGGCAAGAAGAATGACATAACAAAAGTAATATCTTAGTTTCAGCAAGAAAAAGAGAAACAGAGATTAATTTAATTACCTCTTTAATGGTAATTGAATTCCTACTTGAGAACGCAATACAGAAAACAACCTACAGAAATTTCTGTTTCCATTAGGGAAGACTATGAGAATACCAATAGCCAATAAAGGGATGCTGAGGACCAGCAATCTTCATATCATGAGAAAAGGTGGAAAACCCATTGTAAGTAAAATAAAACAGGCTTATGAGCCCCTAGAATCTGAATCACTAGCACAGTGAAGAAGCAATGCAAGCCAGTAGTTTCCTACAGCAGGTAGCAGGGATTGATTGCCAAGAACCACAAAGGATTGTAAGCAAGTTTGGATGGCAAAGGGAATGTTGCAGTGACCTTAAGAAAAAGTATAATTTGTTCCTACCAGATTCAACAAACAACCGCATATGCACAATTAAAATCTGGTTTTTATTCTAGGGTATAAATTGAAGGGGGAGGGGCAGGAGGTTGGAAGAAATTTTCCTTTTCAAATTGCCAAGAGAATGAAAACTTCCTTGAAAAGTGGAAGAAAATGGCTGCTAGGTGGTACAGTGGATGAAGCATTCACCCTGGGATCAAGACAGCCTAAGTTGAAATCCATCCTCAGATGCTTAATAGCTGTGTGACTCTGGACAAATCACCTAGCCCCAATGGTTTCAGGGAGGGGGGAAGAAAATGGAAGAAAAACTTCTAGGATAGAACAAAAAGAGGCAAAACTGACTACCAACAAATTATAGAATTGAAGAATATGTGGGAGGAGGAATGGAAAAGAAAGATGGTGGGACATTCATAACTAAGAAAAGAGCAATGATGCTTTTTCCTTTGGGGTAGGCGAGAGGGAGAAGGGAGCTGGAACATCTTAGAAGGAAATAATTTATTCTTATCTTGAGAATGATGATTAAGGGGTCATCATGAGATAACCATTAATGATCAAAAGAAAAAGAAAAGGATAGTAGTGATTGCTGAGTCCTTGTGATGAATTACTGAGACAGGTATTGGTCAATATGACAGCAATAATATGGTTTTTTTTGTCTTCCTGGGAAGAGGGGGCATTTCTAGAATGACACTGCAGAGAATTCTTACACTTAATAGCTACTACACACTCCTCTGGATTTATGTGGAGATAAAAAGAATACCCTCAGGAGGACACTAGGAGGTATAGTTAAAAGATTATCAAGATCTAAGCAAGTAACTGAAGACTTGGAGCACAAGTGGTATTTTGACCACTACAATAATTAAAAATAGAACATCAAGAAAAGCAAGACAGAATGCATAATTGAGAGATGGGGAACCTCCAACTTCAAGGCCACATGTGGCCTTCTAGGTCCATAAGTGTGGCCTTTTGATTGAGTTCAAGTTTTACAGAATAAATCTTTTTTTTTTTTATTAAGGGGATTTGTCTATGAAGTTTGGATTCCATCAAAGGGCCACACATGAGGCTCTAGAGAGCCTCAAGACCACAGGTTCCCCACCCCTGGGATAATTCATCATTTGAGTAAGAAATGGTATTCAAAAATGGAATTGTGCTTAAAATTTAGAAATAATGAAATCTTAATTATGAATAGAATACTACTACGAAGGCACCAGTAAATCTCTATTGTCTTTTCTTCTAAATCTGATCAATAAATTATCAAATTTAAAATGGAGGAGAGAGAAAACAGACTAAACAAAAGTTGAATAATGTTTGATCACTTATTCATTTACTAAAAGTGTTCTTAATTTTTCTTTAAAAAACTGTACTTAAAATGGCAGAGCAAGTGAGGGAGAATAAATATCAAGAGGGAATCCTTTCCATAAGAATATTGTTAGGAATGTTAAAGTCCAGAAAGAGCTAAGATGAACAATGAATGCTAAAGATAAGAAAAAAGTCTTGTTGAACACTTTGAAGGAGGTATGGAAAAGAAAGATCAGAGTAGGGGGTAAAAGAACTCCAATATGAAGACCAGACTTTGAAGGCCCAGCAGTTTTATTAATTATTAACATGTTTTAAACCTACCCTGAAATCTGTCAGACCAATCAAAATGTATTCCTCATTTGGATCTGGATTTTGCCTGCGATTGTTGTTTTCTGAAGATATCTTGCTGTTACAAAAGTAATTTACTAGGATGTAATAGCAATGGTCTGATTATCTAAACAATGTTGTTTGATATATATTTAAGGATTTTTTGGATTAACAGAATTTTTCCCAACATTTTTTCCTTCTTTTCTTCCAGAGAGTCATGTGATAGAGCAAATAATATTTTTTAAAGAAAAAAGAGGAAAAAAATCTGCAAAGCTGGTCAATCAAAAAAGTCTGAAAATATATGCAACATTCCATAATCACGAACCAATCACATCCGCAAAATAATAGAATGGGAGTATCTTTTCATATTTCTTCTAGGAGATCATGGTTTTTCTGTTTAATTTTGCTAATTCAGTTTTGAATTTTTTTGTGTTTTGTTTCTATTTACAATCTTCTAATCATTTTGAGTATTGTTTCTTAATCTCTATCTCCTTTACTCTGCATCAGAACATGGAAATCTTTGCTCTGTATTATCCTATTTGCTTTTTCATATTGCAGTCACATTCCATTATATCCATGTGCTAAAATTTGTTTATTAACTTCCCTAATCAAAGAGTATTGATTTTGTTTCCAATTCTTTACTATCACAAATATTTTGGCTTATATGGGGAAGTTCTTTTCAACTCTCTTTTGGATATGTGCCTAATAGTAGAATCTTTGGGTTAAAGTACATTAATATTGTAGTTATTTTGCATAATTGCTTATTGCTTTCCAAAACAATTCAAAAGTCCACCAACATTGCATTAGCACTCATCTATGCCCATAACACCTCTGATATTGACTGTTCCCAAACAGAAGCTTTTCTATTTTATTTAATCAAAGTTAGCTTTTTTAATCTTTTATCATTTCTGTCAATTTTCTTGATGTGAGGTTGTTTTGAAACCTAGTGCTTGTTTTGAGTTCCATTTCTCTTATCAGTGATTTTCAGCATATATACATATGCTTTTGTGTATATATGTATATATACTTGTGTGTATATATACACATATTCACATCTATGTACATGAACATGTATGCATGTTTAAATATAAACATGTACATATATTATTTGCTGGTATCTATATAAAGCCACATATATGTCTATGTGTATTTGCATATGAAATTATATGTATACATACATGTGGCATTCATATTATTTTTTCATATATTATTTTATAATATGTATTATATGTACATATGTGTATTATATATATATATACATATGTTGAGACAGGCAGAGTCAGAGAAAGAGAGAGAGAGTGTATGTGTGTGTTTTGTATACTACACATTCATCTGAGAAATTTGATGCAGAAATCATTTTTTTCTCATTCAGTTACTTCTCTTCTTATCTAGATTAATTACTTTTGTTTATAAAAATTTTTTCTGTTTCATGAAATCAAAGTTACCTTTCTCATCTTTTGGGATTGCCCCTATCCTTTGTTTCATTAAGAGTACATCTACCCAGAGTTGTGAGAGGTATATGATCTACTTCTCTCCTAAATTTTTATGATATGATATTTAAAATTAAGGCCACATACATATTTTGAGTTTATTATAAAATATATCATAAATTATCTAAGTCCAATTTCCCAGATCATTTTCTAATTTTCCAGTATGTATGTGTGTATGTATGTATGTATCTATCTATCTATCTACCTATCTACATATACACATATGTATGTATGTATGTATATAAAACACTAGGTAATTAACTTCCATTGCTTCTAATTAGCTCTGGTATAATCTGTTCCATTGATCTTCTTCTTATTTTCTAACCAATACCAAATATTTTTAGTTGATTATTACCTGTTTCCTTGTGGTTTTTGTTTGTTTATTTTTATAAACAGGATGGATGAGATGTTTGTAGATGAAAAGTAGCCATAAAATAGGAGGGCTATACCAAGGACTAGTGATTAAAAATAATAAGAATGCAGATTTCCATTTAACACAATTAAAACTTTCCTCAAGGCAGATCCAAGATGGCAGACTAGAAAGATGGATCTGTAGTAGCTCTGCCCCCACCGCCCATAAAATACCTTAAAAAGTGACTCTAAACGAATTCTAGAGCAGCAGAAGCTCCAAAAAGACAGAGTGAAAGAGATTTCCAGCCCATGGCACCCTGGAAGGCCAACAGGAAAGGTCTATCACACTAGTCTCAAAGCAGAGCACAGTCCATGGAGCACAACCCAGCCTTGGCCATGCAGCATGACAAGAACAGGACCAGAGTAGAAATCAAGTGCAAAATTACAGGAAAAAGCTGTGATTCCCAGATTTCTCAACCCATTAATGCCAAAGACAGCTTCAAAGGTCAGTGAGCAAGATCTTTCACCTGGGTGAAAAGGGAGCAGGGTCATGCGCTAGTCCTAGTCCCAGGTTGTGACAGCAGCTTCATTTTGGAGGGGGGGCGGCCCTTGGGTTAAAGACCCTGGAGGAATTGAGCCACTGATCTGGGTCTCAGCCCTGGAGCGCCAACCTTGGGGAGCTGCTGGAGGCTCCAGAGAGGGAATTCTATTCACAGATCCTAGGCAGAAAAGCACGTGGTTGCTTCCAGAGCTCCCAGGACAAGAGAACAGTAAAATCCTTTCCTGTGATTGTGCCACTTTGAAGGAACTGAGAACTTACAGGTCCCTAGAGTATACTCTCCTCTTGACAAAGAAGGAGTAATAACTGACTGGGAAAATACCCAAAAAAGGGGGGAAAAATAAGAGTATAGAAGGATACTTTCTTAGTGAACAGGTATTTTCTTCCATCCTTTCAGATGAGTAAGACTAATGCATACTATCAGAGGAAGACATAAAAGTCAAGGTTTCTGCTTCCAAAACCTTCAAAATAAATATGCAATGGTCTCAGACCATGGAAGAGTTCAAAAAGGATTTTGAAAATCAAGGAAGAGAGTTAGAGGAGAAATTGGAAAGATAAATGAGACTGATGAAAGAAAATCGTGAAAAGTGAGTCAACAACTTGCTAAAGGAGACCCGAAAAAATGCTGAAGAAAATAACACCTTTAAAAATAGGCTAACTCAAATCTCAAAAGAGGTTTGAAAAGTCAATGAGGAGAAGAATACTTTAAAAATCAGAATTAGCCAAATGGAAAAGAAAATTCAAAAGCTTACTGAAGAAAATAGTTCTTTAAAAATGGGAATGGAGCAGATGGAAGTTAATGACTTTATGAGAAACCAAGAAATTACAAAACAAAACCAAAAGAAAGAAAAAATATAGAGGACTGTGAAATATCTCATTGGTAAAACAACTGACCTGGAAAATAGATCCAGGAGAGAGAATTTAAAAATTATGGCACTACTTGAAAGCTGTGATCAAAAAAAGAGCTTCGACATCATCTTTCATGAAATTATCAAGGAAAATTGCCCTGACATTCTAGAACCAGAGGGCAAAATAAATACTGAAAGAATCCATTGATTGCCTCCTGAAAGAGATCCAAAAAGAAAAATTCTTGGAAAGATTGTAGTCAAATTCCAGAGTTCCCAGGTCAAGGAGAAAATATTGCAAGCAGCCAGGAAGAAACATTTTGAGTACTGTGGAAACACCATCAGAATAACACAAAATCTAGCAGGTTCTACATTAAGGGATCAAAGGACTTGAAATTTGATATTCCAGAAGTTAAAGAAACTAGGATTAAAACCAAGAATAACCTACCCAACAAAACTGAGTGTAATACTTCAGAGGAAAAAAATGGTCATTCAATGAACTAGAGGACTTTCAAACATTCTTGATGAAAAGACCAGAGCTGAATAGAAAATTTGACTTTCAAACACAGGAATCAAGAGAATCATGAAAAGGTAAACAGGAAAGAGAAATCATAAGGGACTTATTAAAGTTGAACTGTTTACATTCCTACATGTAAAGACAATATTTGGAATATATGGAATACATGGAAAGATCATATTTGTAACTCTTGAAACTTTTCTCAGTATTTGGGTAGTTGGAGACATTGCACACACACACACACACACACACACACATGCACACACATATACATATATAAACAGAGGGTACAGGATGAGTTGAATCGGAAGGGATGATATCTGAAAAAATAAAATTAAGGGGTGAGAGAGGCATATATTAGAAGGAGAAAGGGAGAAATGGAATGGGGCAAATTCTCTCTCATAAAAGAGACAAGAAAAAGATTTTTCAATGAAGGGAAAAAGGAAGACCTAATAGGAAAAAAAAGAAGTTTACTGTCATCATATTTGGCTTAAGGAGGGAATAACATGCACAGTCAATTTTGTATGAAAATCTATCTTACACAACAGGAAAGTGGAGGAGAAGAAGATAAGTGGGGTGGGGGGAATGATAGAAGGGAGGGCAAATGAGAGGAGGGAGTAATTGGAAGTAAAAACTTTTGGGGAGGGAAAAGGTCAAAAGAGAAAATAGACTAAATGGAGGGCAGGATAGGTTGAAGGGAAACATTTGTAGTCTTTCATGACATGACTATTATGGAAGTCTTTTGCAAAACTACACATATATAGCCTATATTGAATTGGTTGCCTTTTCAGTGGGAGTGGGTGGGAAGGGAGGATGGGAGAGAAGTTGGAACTCAAAGTTTTAGGAATGAATGTTAAGATTTGTTTTTGCATGCAACTGGGAAATAAGAAATACAGGTAATGGAGTGTAGAAATCTATCTTGCCCTACAAGAAAAGAGAGAAGATGGGGAGAAGGGAGGGAATGGGTATGATAGAAGGGAAGTAAATTGAGGGAAGGGATAATCAGAATGGATGGTTTAATGAGGTGGAGGGAGGGGAGAGATGGTTAGAAAATTTGGAACTCAAAATCTTGTGGAAATGAATGCTGAAAACTAAAAATAAATAAATAACCCTCCCTTATAACGAGAGCTGTCCAGTAATAGAAATGCAAACTCAAAATGTTAACTAACTTCTGTATTACTTCAAGGAGTTCTTCTGTCAGTTCACAAACACTTATTAAGCACTTATTATGTGAAAGGCACAGGAGATACAAAGAACAGGAGCAGTGTCTGCCCTCAAGTGCTCACATTCTAATGAGGGAGAAAACATGCAATGTCCTCATTTTTCGAGGTAGTATTCAAACATTTGGGTAGGATGTTGGAGTAGAACCCTCAGTATTCCTTTACAACTCTATAGTTCAATAGTTTTATGAGAGCAAGAAGACCAAGTCATCCACTCATTTTACATTTGTTTTCTCTATGTAAAAGATCTTAAGAGAAGTGACTTTTTAAAAGCTTTCATTGTATTCCCCCACATTTAGCAGTGTTTAGCATGTAGTAGGTGCTTAATTAATTCCTGTTCATTTGATTTGAGTTGTGAAGGATAAAAAATAACTAATAGAGTAAACTCAAGATAAATGAGAAAAATAACTTCCCTCTAAGTCCTATATTATATAACCAGGCCTATATTAACTACACTTTAGAGTATTGAAATAAGATGCAAGTTTGTTTACTCTGCTACTGTCAATAATGTTCAAAGGGTTCTGGATAATAGATAAAGTACCATAGAACTAGAAACAGACAAACATTTGTTGAATTTCATCAAAATATCACCCAGGTTAAAAAAAAGGAAGAGATTAGATTTTGCAAATCATAGGTTTGTGAGCTCTACTTCCATGTGTGGCAGAATTATTGATGTCTTATTAAAGGGACAGTTCATGAGCATTTAGAAAAGGATATAGTTACCACTAAAAGGTAGTATTCCTTAAATCAAAAACAGATTATTCCAGATTGTATTGTTAGTATATTTTTACATAATTTCCCATCAAATAATAGGTCTGTGTGACCTTCTTGAGTCACATGGAAGCCTGAATCACATGAGTCTCTGGTGGGAGGAACTTGCTGAAGCGATAAAGCAGGAGGGGTGGAGTAGAGCTGAGAGGAAGTTGGATATGAGTTAGAATTGAGGGAGAGAGAAAAGAAATAGGCAGTGAGCTGTGAGTGTTCATTTGTGGGAAGGCCCTAGCAGGGGGAAGGCTTAGGGACGATGGTGCCCTCTGCGTTGTTATTGTATATAGATTTCTTTGTTCCTATGATGGATTTGACTTTCTGGTGTTGGGATTGACTTTTTGGTATTTAAATAAAGACTTTGGTTCTGTCTTGCATGTGGAGAGTCTGTTATATTTTGTGATTCGGAATTAGGCTGGCATATTCATAGCTACCGTAGGCACTGTGAATATCACATTGGTGCTACACAGACTTATTTCATCTTTTAGCAGTGTAACTAAATTTTTTGTAGATCAGAGAAATTCAGTAAATACATTAAACTTCAAAATATTTTAGAAAGTCTCTTCAGCTTTCCATGGACACAAAGCAGAGATGTGGGCTGAATAATAATGGAGGATGTTTCTATATAACTTTTAATATATCTCATTCAAACTGTATACGAACTCTGTGAACTATATCCTATAGGTAGTATCAGAAACTGAGGTTCTGAAGAGTCAAGTGACTTGTCCAAGGTCTTAAAGTTAGGCAGTTAGATCAGGGAAGTCTCAGCTTTTCTTGACTCTAAATGCACCATCCTATTCACTCTATCCCGATGCTTCTCTTAGTTACAGATTAATTTGGCACACACTGTATAATCCTGCTGTTTTTGTTATTTAGTCATTTCAGTAGTGTGCTTCCATTTCGAGTTGTCTTGACAAAGATATTGGCATGGTTTGCCAGTTCCTTCTCCCTCTCATTTTACAGATGAAGGGATTAAGGCAAATGAAGTTAAGTCACTTGTTCAGGGTCACACAGGTAGATAGTATCTGAGGCTGGCTTTGAACTCAGGAAGATTACTCTTCCTGACTCCAGTCCTGACACTCTATTTATTGTGCCATTTGGCTGCTCAGAGATTAATAGTCACAAATGAATCAATGTCAAACTAAAGGAAAATCTCTAATGGAGTGTGTCAGTGAATCTATCCTTGGTCTAGTGTGATTCATCATTTTTAAATGATTTGCAAGGCTTGCCTTTGAAAGTCGCAGGTGGCATAAAGATTATCAGGAAAGCAAACACATTGGATGACAACCAAGATTCCAAAAAGTCTCCACAGTGTAGAAATAGAGGCAAAAAATTAATAAGATTATAGTGAGAAAGGCACTATATTTGGATGGAAATGGACTTCATAAGCATAGGATGAGGAAAGAATGACAATAACCAAGTAATCAAGTGAAAAGACCTGAGACTCTTCAAATAAGCTTAATATGAATGACTTAACAATATGACATGGAAACCAGAATTGTTACTACTGGTATAAGATGCAGAAAGAAAGGCATAGTCTCCAAAACAAGGGAAGAGAGAGTCCTACTGTACTCTGTCTTGGTCAGAACGGTATTACCTTTGAAGGACATTCAAAAGCTGAATTATATTCCAAAGAATGTGACCAAGTTGATGAGGTGACTTGAGACCATGCCATGCAAATATCTGTGAAAGAATCAGGGTAAGGGTAAAGCTGGTAAATTATTTGACATCCAGCAAAATATACACATATCACTCTGTTAAGGTTCATTTGCATTATTAATATTTTCTCCATCACTTTTTAACTCTATAAACCAACAAAACAAAAAGTCAAATCTTGATACATTGTTTTCACTGATTTACAAGGTGTACATATTCACAATGGAAATTTAACAATTGGCTTTCACAAACTACGTATCCCTGAAATAGGAGATGTTTAAGTTGAAGAATTGAAGACTTAGAGAAAGCATGGTAGTGACTTTCAAGTATTCTATTGGATGAAATTTCAAAGAGAGATTAGACTTCCTTTACGTAAATTTATATGGTTAAACTAAGGTTAATAAAAGAAAGTTGCTGAGAGGAAATAGGTCTTGAGTTAATGGGGGCAGGTGATGATGTCTGATACTTGAAAGGTATCAGAAAAAAATAGAAATTATAAAAATATTACATTAACATGTGCTTTAAGGTTTATCCAGCATAGTTCTCATGGAAGTTGTGTAATACAAGCATACATGATGAATAATTACAATAAGGACAGCTGTATTACACTGGAAGTGGATTGTTAAAATCCCTACCTGGATATCATATTAATCCATTAACAAGGATTTATCAATTGCCTAGTGTGTGCCATGCATCGGGGATACGAGACACCAAAAGAAGAAACCGATACAGCCCTCAAAATATTTCTGTTCTATCCAGGAATATATTATACACACAAGTAAGCATAGCTAAGAAAAATAGACAATGAACCTGGCAAAGCAGTAAATAACACTACAATCCCTGAATCACCAGATTGAGTAATTTTACAAATGTGGACAAGAAAAAAGAGCTCTAAATCTTTAGTTCCTCTGCATATTTGCCCCTATTAACTCAAGACCTATTTCTTTTTTCCTCCTTTTGTATAGGGCCTATAAATACTGCTAGACTGACATTTTTGGTTTATTGAAATCTTGATTATAGTGAGAATGAGGTGAACAATATTAACTTTAAACTCCCAACTGAAAGCCTAGCATAAAATAACTAACTCAGATTTACCATTGATTATTTGTATCCCTGTGCTTCTATTAGGAGCCAGAGTCTGAAATCTCAGCTTCTCCTACACTTTTCCTCCTTACCTGCTTTCCCACTTTTGGAAAGAAAAAGACAGAAGACTTCAACATCCAAATTTCAAGATCATATGGGGGAAGAGGGTGGCCTCCATCCCTGTGTTGTCTTTCTTCTCAAACTGCTAAGTGGCCCCAGTGTGAGAGTTCTCTGCAGATACCTCAGGTGCTGGTCTTGGGAGATGCCCTCTGGGACCATCCATGTATCAGCTTTTTTCTCCCAATCCTTTCCTTGATTTCTGCCAGTCAGAATTGCAGGACCGCAATGGCAGCTCATACAGTGTTAGTTCTAATCTAGAAGTGCCAGAGAGCCCATGATAAAGCATTCTGATAGGCATATTAGAGATAAATAAAGTGCTATGTCATCCTTTTAAAAGTCCCTTGGAGCAGCTCATAACCTTTTACAAATGTAATAGTTGTCCTTTAAGATATTTATACATACATACATGAATGTATGTATATACACATATATATGTGTGTATGTATGTCTATATATATATAAATATAATGCGTGTATATATATATATATATATATATATATATATATATTTTTTTTTTTGCTTTCAACTTAAACAAGTACATTTCAATAAAGAATGTAGTCATACATAAAACTGAACTGGTTACATTAGTCAGTTTGTTTTTTAAATATTAAATGGAGTACCAAAGTAACAAAACTGACCATTATCTGTGTCTCCTTCTAAACTTTAATTCTGTTCTCGGAGTCTTTTAAGTATTCCTTTGATGTTCTTTACCTCCTTTTCTTTTTGTCCACCACCTACCCATCCCTACCACCCCTGACAAATAAAAGCCTTCCTTCACAACAAATTCAAAATTTTCATATGTTCTCTCCAACTTATATTTTTCATCCTTACACCTATTTCCACCCCTTAATAACTAATTGAAAACGTAAGGTAGTTATGCCTTCAAGAAGTTGATATAATAGGAACTATACAGAGATTATATCCCTTTTACTGGTCAATAACAGTCAACAAACATTTTAAGTGCTTACTATGTGGGGATACATATATGAAAGAAACTCCCAACTTCAAGGAACTTACACTCTAATGAAAGAAGACAACACACAGAAGAAAGCTGAAAAGGTTGGAGTGGGATAAAGAATAGGAGCATGATGGAGAAGTCAGAAATTATGAAATGACTGCAGCTGCGCAGAAATGAGATGCCTGAACTGTGCCTCTTTTAAAATGAAGGTAGAGGAGTTCATGGCTCCACCTTCTAATCAGAGGGGTAGAGAGTAAAGATGAGGTATAAGTACCAAGACTAAATGGGTCCTACACAATGAGGAAATTCCCAATGATGAGGCTCCTGGTGACACGATGAAGTCAAAAAAATCCAAAATGAGTGCAGTCATGTGGGAAATGAAGAAGTAAAGCCCCCGAGGTGCTGAGTTTAGGTCAGAGAACTAAATAAATGAAATAGCTGAGATTTTAACTCAGGTCTCCCAATGGCAAGTCTCTTGTTCTTTTTATTATATGATCCTGTCTTTGGAAAAGGAAGAAGAGGTCTTCCCAAGTCTCTTTGAAATCATCTATTTCTTAATTTCTTGCAACATAGTATTACATTCATATGCCAAAATTTGTTCAGCCATTCTGTACTTAACTATGCTAAGAAGAATTTCCAAAGCAAGATTATATAAATTCCCTGGCATATGATTGAGAGTCAACTGAATTATAAATTTTTTAAAGAGGGTCTGTAGAATTAGCTTTAGGCAATATGTTGAGGATTGTGTTGATAAATATATCCACTATATTTTAAAATATTGCAATACCTTTTGCCTTAGTGAGATTTGTATTTTATCTACACATTTAAAGTAGAAAGATGATAGTAAGTAGAGTTTCACAGCACTTTCAGTAACTTGTGCTTTAATTGAAATGCCAGGAGAAAAAATAACTAGTAGAGAGGTATTTATTTTTCTTACTCATTTATAGTTTGGCAGCTGTTTTAGAATTATATATAGTAGAACCAATGAATTATGAGAAAATAGGAATAACACTTGATGTCAGCACAGAGATTTCCTCATCCAGAATAGTTTTAAATAGTAACTATGTCCTCAGGAACACAGGGAATCTTTGGAGATTGTGGAAATTATTCACATAGTGTTGTCCTCATGAGGTAATCTAGAATATTGACTCATTCCATAGGTGAAATATAGCATAATGTGAATTAGGAGAGGTCTAAGGGGACACAAATTTTAACCAACAGTTGAAAATTAATCCCTTCTACAATACCACTTCATGGCCATTCAGACTCTGCTTGGTAAACCTCCACAGAAAACTAATTTCTCTCTTGGATAGATCTAATTTTAGAAAGGTTTTCTCTACACCAACCCTAAATGGGTCTCTTTACAATTTCAATACATTGTCATTTATGAGTGAAGGCAAAGAGTAATTCTTCTTTTATATGAGAGTCTTTAAAATACTTGAAGAGAGCTTTCATGTGCCACTCACCTCTTACCACCCTCATTCCTTTACACACATATAGTCTCATCTTTCCCAGACTAAAATAAGATGTTCTTTCTTCTCACTGTTTCTGTCTCTATCTCTCTGTCTCTGTCTCTCTGTCTCTCTTTTTTCTCATTTTATTTTTCTAAGTTACATAAAAAATTTAGTATTTTTAAAAGATATCAATTTTTTTTGCTTTAAATAGTATTTTCTTTTTCCCCAATTACAGATTAAGAAAAATTTTAACATTCATTTTTACAATATTTTGAGTTCCAAATTTTTCTCCTTCCCTCTATCCTTCCCTCCCCCCTTCTCCTAAAAAATATGATACTGTTTATACATATTCTATCATGTAAAACATATTTCTGTATTTGTCACAGTTGTGGAAGAAGAAACCACTCAAAAAGAAACCATGAGAAAGAATAAAGGAAGTAAAAAAAACATGCTTCTATCTGCATTCAGAGTCCATCACTTTTTATCTACATATGGATAGCTTTTTTCTTCATGAGTTCTTTATTTTTGTCTTGGATCATTGTGTTGCTGAGAAGAGTGGAGTCATCCATAGTTGATCATGGCATAGTGTTGCTGATACTGTATACAATGTTTTCCTAGTTCTGCTCATTTCACTTTGCATCAGTTCATACAAATCTTTCCAGGTTTTTTTCTTAAATCTGCCAGTTCATCATTTTTATTGAACACTAATATTCCATTACATTCATATACCACAACTTGTTTAGCCATTCCCTAATTGAGGGACATATCCTAAATTGCCAATATTTTGCCATCACAAAAAGGGCTGCTATATTTTTGCACATGTAGACATTTTCCCCTTTTTTATGATCTGTTTGAGAGACAGACTTCATAATAGTATTTTACTCGATGAAAGGCTATGCATAGTTTGGTTGCCCTTTGGACATAGTTCCAAATTGCTCTCCAGAATGGTTGTGTCAGTTCACAACTCCACCAACAGTGCATTCATGTCCCAATGTAACCAGATCGTCTCCATTATTTGTGATTTTTTTTTTTGTTATATTAGCCAATCTGGTGTAAAGTGGAATTTCAGAGTTGTTTTAATTTGCATTTTTCTAACCATAGGTGATTTTGAGAACTTCTTCATATACTTGTAGATATCTTTGATTTCTTCATCTGAAAACTGTCTGTTTATATCCTTTGACCATTTCTCAATGAGGGTATGGCTTGTATTTTCATAAATTTGACTCAGTTATCTATATATTTGAAAACGAGGTCTTTATCAGAGACACTTGCTTTAAAGATTATTTCCCAGCTTTCTGCTTTCCATTTAATCTTGTTTGCATTAGCTTTGTGTGTACAAAAGCTTTTCAATTTAATATGATCAAAATTATCTATTCTAAATTTCATAATGCTCTCTATCTCTTATTTGGTCATGAATTCTTCCATTCCCCACGGATCTGACAGGTAGACTATTCCTTTTTTCATCTAGTTTTCCCAGCAGTTTTTGTCTGATGAATTCTTGTTCCAAAAGCTTGGATCTCTGAGTTGATCAGACACTAGATTACTATGGCCATTTACTGCTGCACATTGTATACCTAATCAATTTCACTGGTCTATCACTTTGTTTCTCAGCCAGTCCCAGATTGTTTTGGTGACTACCTCTTTGTAACAGAGTTTGAAATCTGGCATGTATAAGTCACTTTCCTTCACATTTTTTATTGATTCCTTTAATGTTCTTGAACTTTAATTCTTCCAGATGGATTTTATAATACTGATAATGATAATTAATATTATAATTATTCTTCTAGAGCTAGAAAATAGCTTGGTAATTTGGTAGGAAACAAAAAGCAACTTAATTTAGGTAGAACTGTCATTTTTATTATATTGGCTATTTATTATATTATTATATATAAAATTATATTAATTTTAGATTATTATATTATATATACCCCAAAACAGTTAATTTTTCTCCAATTGTTTAGGTCTGAATTTATTTGTGTGAAAAGTGCATTGTAATTGTATTAATAGAATTGCCAGATTTGTCTTTGCATGTAGACTCCCAAATATTTTATTTTGTCTACAGTTATTTTTAAGAGAATTTCTCTTTTTATTTCTCCCTACTGGACTCTGTGGGTTATATATAGAAGTGTTTATGATTTATGATTTATGGTTTATTTCATATCCTGCAATTTTGTTAAAGATATTAATTATTTCCATTAGGATTTTTTTAGTTAATTTGTGACCATTTTCTAAGCATATTTAACATATCATCTACACAGAATGATAGTTTTGTTTCCTCATTGACTATTCCAATTCCTTCATTTTCTTTTTTATCTTTTTGCTATACAAGCATTTCTAATATAGTATTGAATAGCTGTTTTGATAATAGGCATCCTTCCTTCTTCTCAGATCTTAATCAGAAGGTGTCTTGCTTACACCTGTTAGAGATAGTGTTTGCTAATGGTTTTAGATACTATATATCATTTTAGGGAAAAAATCCATTTGTTTCTATTCTTTCTACTGTTTTTAAGAGGAATGAGTTTTGTACTTTGCCAAAAGCTTTTTCTGGATCTATTGAAATAACCATATGACTCTTTTTGTTTTTATTATTGATATATTCGATTATACTGATAGTTTTCCTAATATCTGAACCAGCCCTGCATTCCTGCTATAAATACTTGTGATACATAGGTGTAATCTCTTTGTTAATGTTTCATTTAAAATTTTTGTATCAATATTCATTAGGGAAATTGGTCCATAGTTTTGTTTTTCTTTACTGTTGCTCTTTCAAAAGAAATTTTGTAGGACTCCTTCTTTTCCCCTTTTTCCAGATAGTTTATAGTGTATCGGAATTAATTGTTCTTTAAATGTTTGGAAGAATTCTTTTGTGAATCCATCTGGTCCTGTAAATTTTTTCTCTTAGGGAACTCATTTATGGTTTATTCAATTTTTTTTCTAAGATAGAGTTATTTAAGTATTCTATTATCTACATATTAAGTATTCCTCTGTTTATCTAGACAATTTATTTTTTGTAAATATTCACTCATTTCACTTAAATTGTTAAAGTTATTGTCAAATAATTGGGAAAACAGCTCCTAATAACTGTTTTAATTTCACCTTCATTGGTGGTGAATTCATGCTTTTCATTTTTCATTCTGGTAACCTGGTTTTCTTTCTTTTTAAATCAAAAACTACCTAAAGATTTATCTACTTTACTTAAAAAAAAAACACCTTCTACTTTTATTTGTTGAATAGTTTCCTCCAAACTGTTTTAATCTCCCCCTTTGATTTTCAGAATCTCCTATTTGGTGTTTAATAGAGGATTTTATATTTGTTCCCTTTTCACATTTTTAGTTGGTTGCATAATCAATTAATTGATATGCTATTTCTCTATTTTATTAGTAAGAGGGTTTAGAGGTAGATCTTTTCCCCTATCTACTGCCTTGACTGCATCCATAAACACTGACATGTCCTCTCATTATTGTTATTCTCTTTCATGAAATTATTGTTTCTTTGATTTGCTCTTTGATTCATTTTGTAAGATTAGATTATTTAGTTTCCAGTAAATTTTAACTCACTTTTGTTGCCCTTTATTAAATGTAATTTTTATTGCATTATGTTCTAAATAATGCATTTAGTATTTCTGCTTTTCTTCACCTGGCTCTGAGGTTTTTATGCCCTAACATATGGTAAATTTTTGTGAAGGTGCCACGTACAGCTAAGAAAAAGGTATACTCCTTGCTTCTGACATTCAATATTTCCAGAAATTTATACCTTTGTTTCTAAAATATTATTCATCTCCTTAACTTCTTTCTTGTTTATTTCTTATTTAAATTTGTCGAGTTCACAGAGGAGAAAGCTAAGGCCCTCAAATCATACAATTTTACTGTCTATTTTCTCCTGTAAGTCATTTAATTTTTCCTTTAAGAATTGCATATACTTTTAATATTGATATTATTTTTTTGTCTTTGGTACCTTTTAAAAATGTAGTTTCCCAGCTTATCTCTTTTAATTACCTCTATTTTTACTTTTGTTGGTCTGTGATCATGATTGCTGTCCCTGTTTGTTTGTTTTTTAGCCTCAGCTGAATAGATTCTGCTCTAGAACCTTATTTTAATTTTGTGTGTGCCACTTGGTTTCAAAAGTGTTTCTTGTAAACAAGTTATTGTTGGATTGTGGTTTCTAATACAGCCAGTTCTATTTTATGGATGAATTCATCCTATTCACATTCACAGTTATAGTTACTATATATGTCTCCCCACCCAATTTTCCTATTTATCCTTCTCTCTCTCTTTACTATTTCTCCCCCGAAGTATATTTTGCTTATAGTTATTGTCTCCATTAATGCCCTCTCCATTGTATCAGGTCCCCTGCCTCCTTCATATCACCTACTTACATGTTGTATAAGATAGATTTATATATCCAAGTGAATGTGTATACAATTCCTTTTTTGCACAAATTCTATTGAAAGTAAGGTTCAAATACCACCTATTTTTCCCCTCCACTGTGAAAGCTTTCATTCACACCTTTCATGTGATGATTTTACCCATTCTGTTTATTTATATATTCTTTCTAACTCTCCTAATATTGATAAAGTCCTTAGAAGTCATAAGTAACTATCTTCCTATATAGGAATGTAACACATTAACCTTATCGAATCCCTTAGGATTTCTCTTGTTTACCTTTTTATGCTTCTCTTGAGTCTTATATTTGTAAGTCAGATTTTCTATTCAGGTCTTCTCTTTTCAACAGGAATGCTTGAAAGTCCTCCATTTCATTAAATGTCCACTTTACCCTGAAGGATTATATTGTTTTGCTTGGTTGGTGATTCTTGCTTGTAATTCTAGCTTCTTGCCTTCCAATACTACCTACCTTACAGGGCTGTCATGAGGATTAAATCAGATAGTAATTATAAGAGGGACTGGCACATAGGTATTTAATAAAGATACTCTTTCCCTTCTCCATCTCAACCCCTCCCCCATTACAGTCAGTTTCTAATTTAGCAATACTGACACATAAACCACCTGTGTGAGTAGTTGGCAACTGGAAACCTGGCCTCTCTGCTTCTGCCACTCAATTTTTCTTCCAGCCATTATATGTTAATTGACTTAAAGAATATGCCAGTATAGCTTGGAGCATTATTCCAGCTTAAATATTCTCCTTAAGGTGAAAGCTGCCAAAATTATGTTCATTGCACTCCTTCCAATATCTCTTCTCATTTCTCAGTGCTGGCACTGTCCCACTCCTAAAGTTCAGTGCATATGAAGAAGTAGAAGTGGGTATTGTCTTTATAGATGTATTGCATAAAAATAGTTCATGGCTTCAGGACATGAATGTCTCTGCTTGATATTTAATCTGGAGACTCATAGCCTTTCCAGCCTACCTGGGATCACCAGTATCTTTTTTATTTTCTATCGTTACAAATCTGAATTAAGGTCAATTGATCATATTGCTTCTGTAAGAACTCTGGTGGATATGCTTCAAAAAATGAAGTTGGAATACTACTCTTGTACCCAAGCACCTCCACATCAAAAGATAACACTTGTGAAGTACTTAGTACAGTGCCTGGCATATAGTAAGTACTTGATAAATGACTGTTTCCTTCCTTTCTTCTTTCTGCCTTCTTCCATTTACTCTGTTGTTCCTTATTTCCTTCCTCCATTCTCTCCTTCCTTCTTTGTTTCTTTCCTTCTGTCCTTCCATTCTTTCCTCTCTTTTCATTCATTCTGTCCTTTTGTTCCTTCTTTCCTTCTTTTCTTCCTTCCTGTCTTCCTTCTTGCCTTCCTTTCTGATCACTTTCCTTATAGCATTAACAATAAGAGATAGCATTTACATAGTACTGGCAGGTTTATAAAACAATTTACAAATACTATCTCATTTTATACTCACAACAACTCTGAGAGGGAGGTCCTATTATTATTTTACAGATAAGGAAACTGAGGTACCTAATGATTAAGAAGTTACTTCCTCAAAATCACACAGTAAGTATCTGATGTCAAATTTAAATTTGTCTTCCTGACTCCAGATCCAGCTAACCTAAGCTGCAAAAAAAGACAAGTAAGATACAGAATGAGGGAAGTTATCATTTGATTCAGAGTATTTCAGAAGTGATGCTGTCCTTTAAGGGCAATAATTTTATGAAGACCATAAATAAATAGGACTACATCCAGAGGAGAGTGGTCAGGATAGTAAGAGGACTGGAAACCATGTTGTGAAATTTTAACTTGGAGGAACTAAGAATATTTAGTATGAACTAGAGAATTATTTGGGTATTTGAAGGTTGTTATGGAACAGGAATTATAGTTGCTCTACTTGGTCCCAAAGGGCAGAACTAGAAACAGTGGAGAAGAGATTCATAGAGACAGCTCTAGACATGATATATATATATATATATGTATATATATATTTATATACATATATATACATATATATATATGTATATGTATATGTGTATGTATACACACACACACACGCACACTATAAAGTAATAATTGCCCAAAAGATTCTTTTCTGGTTTAAAAAAAGAAAGATGCCTAATAGTAGAAATATTTGGTCCAACACATATAAAGCATAACAAAGTCAGTAATATAGAGATCCATTAAACCCAAAGATGCCAGCTCCTTGGATAGGGACCCATTATTTCACAAAAACTAGTGGGGAAATAGCAGGGCAGTTTGGTAGAAAGTAGAACTGGGCTTCTAACTCACACCATATATCAAGATCCAAGTGGATAAATGAATTTAGTAGAAAAATATCACATCATAAATAAATTAGAGGAACCAATAAGAAATTATTCTTCAGATCTATAGATAAGGGAAGAGTTCCCAACCAAGAAAGGGGTAAAAAAGCACAATAAAATTAGACAGTATTTGTGGTGTATTATAGGAAAGGGGCTGGAGAGCATCTGATCTTTAGCTGTCATATTGAAGATGCTCATAAAATTTCAGAGACCACATGTGTTAGCCAGCTCTAATTCTAGATACAATTTTGGCATTAAACATAATCACACAGACAAAAAGTGGCAAATTTCTGAGAATCTAAGTCCAAAGTTTCTTCTCCCTTGTCTATTCTCTTAACCAAAATCTAATGCATTTTCCATGTGCACTGGATAGAGTGTGCACTGGATAGAGTGCAGAATAAAAATGACTTCAGTGTTGAACAAGTCATTCCAATTCATAGATATTTCATCCTACTACCAATTCTTACTCCAACAAAGATTCTCTCTTCCCCTTCTTTGAATACTGCTGTCAAGGAACCAATTTTGCAAAGATTTTTTGACAGAGTTAATGTATTACTGAAAATTCATTCAGTAATGATACACATTTCATGAGCAATGTGTCAGCAAAATAATACAGTGTTGACATATAATGCCATGACAGATGACAGTTTTAAGGTTCTTGGCTTATAAAAATATACATAATGCTTCAAATCTAACAGGATATAGCAACGTGGAGAGATCCCACAGTGTTGGTGTACAGGAGTATCTCAAAATCATGGCCAACTGAAAGGTATTTTTTTCTCCTTAGGAATAAATATCCTTTAATAGTGTGATGGAAACTAGGCATAGACCAATGACTGACACTGTACACAAGAATAAAGTTCAAATGGGAACATGATCTAAGTATAAAGACTGATACTATAAACAAATTAATGGAGCAAGGAATAGTGTATTTATCAGATTTATAGAGAATGGAGGAACTTTTGACTAAACAAGAGATGGAAAACATTATGAAGTGCAAAATGGATAATTTTGATTACATTAAATTGAAAGAGTTTTTGCACAAACAAACCCAATGCAACAAAGATTAGGATGGAAGCAGAAAACTGGGAAAGAATTTTTGCAACCAGTGTCTGTGATAAAGGCCTCATTTCTAAAATATATAGAGAACTGAGTCAAATGTACAAGAATACTAGTCTGTCCCCAATTGATAAATGGTCAAAGGATATGAACAGGCAGTTTTCAGAGGAAGAAATTAAAGCTATCTATAGTCATATGAAAAAAATGCTCTAAATTACTATTGATTAGAGAGAAGCAAATCAAAAGAACTCTGAAATACCATATCACATCTATCAGATTGGCTAACATGACAAAACCGGAAGATGATAAATATTGGAGAAGATGTGGGAGAGTTGAAACACTAATTCATTGTTGGTGGAGTTGATCCAACCAGTCTGGAGAGCAATTTGGAACTATGCTCAAAGGGCTACAAAAATGTGCATACCCTTTGACCCAGTAATACTGCTTCTAGGACTGTACCCCCAAAAGAGCAGAAAAATGGGAAAGGGTCTCATATGTACAAAAATATTTATAGCAACTCTCTTTGTGGTGACCAAAAACTGGAAATCAAAGGGATGCCCATCAATTGGGGAATGGCTGAATAAATCATGGTATATGAATGTATTGGAATACCCTTTTGCTATAAGAAATGATGAATAGGAAGAGTTCAGCGAGGCATGGAAAGACATATGAACTGATGTTGAGTGAAAGGAGCAGAACCATCAGAACTTTGTACACAGCAACAACCACAGGATACGAGGACTTTTTCTGGTAAACTTAGAACTTCATTACAATGCAAGAACTTAAAAAATTCTCAATGATCTCTTAAGGCAAAATGCCTTCCACATCCAGAGAAAGAACTATGGACTTCAATCACAGGATGAAGCAAATCATTTTCTTTTGTATTATGTTTTGTTTTGTTTTATGATTTCTCCCATTCATTTTAATTCTTGTATGCAACATGACTAAGGTGAAAATGTGTTTAATAGGAATGTATGTGTAGAACCTATATAAAATGAACATACTGAAAGGTTGTGGAACTGTGAATGGCATCATGGTATTATGGATAGATAACTGCCCTCAGGGTCACAAAGAACTGGTTTCAAGACCTGTGTCTGATATATTCTGGTTGCATGACCCTGAAAGCATCACGCAATCTCTAGGTAACTCCCTAAAAACTTAAGTTGCAGAAAAATTACAGACCTGCATTAGTAGAAGGGTTTCCTCACCTGGCAACGAAATCACACCAACTTTTTTCTTATCTTTGAGCAAAAAATACTGAAGAAAAACATAACACAAGAGAACTAATACAGAAATCACATTTTTTCCTATTGAGTGGTTTTTAAGTGTACTTCAGGCTTTCTATCAAATATACAATTATCACAGCAGCATTGTTTTATTTTCATTGTCACTAGCTCTTTGGAATAAGATGTCCAGAGGCTTGACATTGTCCTAAAATGTGAAATAACAGAGGTGGAAAATTAACTGGGGATGGGGAAGGCTAGATGAGGGCTTTATTGGGACAAGGAAAAGCCTAAAGCAATAGGATTTCCTTTGAGAAGTTACCAAATAGTAAAAAAAAAAATCTCTAGGAGGAAAACAAATACCTAGATGACAAAAATAAATAAATAGCAAACATTTATTAAATACTTTGTCCAGGGCACTCTGCTACTCTCTAGGCAGACATCAAATTTAAACAATACAATCTTTGTCCTGAAGGTGTTCAAAGCCTGCTGGGGGAATAAAAAACAAATGAAGATAATTCCAACATATTCTAATAGGGTAAATACATTCAAGTTGCAAAATAAGGTATAGGAGAAATAAAAAGGAAGGTTATTGCCAATGAATATGATTAGAAAAGACTTCCTGGAGAAAATAGTCTTAAATGATGTGTAGGACTTTGACAGCTAAGTAAAAGAAAAAGATTCCAGTCTTATGGACAACCTAAGCAAAAGCATAAAGGTACAGTTAGTAACAAACTATGTTACCTCACAATACACTAAGCCCCAGCCCCAACTATTCATTAAATTCAAACACTAAAACTCAAAAAATCTTTCTTTCCAGTTATGAGTATTGGTAGAAGTTTGAGAAGCCTTCTAATTGAGATGCTGGGAAAGCCTCCCCACTGGGGGTGTGAGATGACTCAAGTGTGCTTTCTACCAAGGTATACTGGGGGAGAGCCAAAAATGTTGCGCCAGTTGTGTGGAGGTAAAAAGACTTTGCACTATAGAGTGACACCCATTAAAGGGATACAAGGGCAGCCCAGGCTAAGAACTCAATTTTTTTTTTTTGCTTTTGGGGGAGGGGGTAGAAAATTAGAGTGAAGTGACTTGCCCAGGGTCACACAGTTACTAAGCTTCTGAGGCCAGATTTGAACTTAGGTCCTCCTGACTCCAGGGTTTTTTCTCTATCTGATCTATCTACTATGCCATGTAGTTAGCCTGAGAATTTACTCTTTCCTCCTGAAATAGAAAAGCAGAGGAGAGTGCTTGGTTTCCAACTGAAGAGTCTCCCCAAATTATTTTTAAAAATCACTAAACTGTCCTTACACTCGACTTGTGACCTTTGTCTGCCCTCCCTTTCACAAACAAGCTCTTAGAAAAAATTAACTGCACTAGTTCTCTACTATTCTTATTTTAAACCTTGGCAGAGAGGGAGGCTCCCAGCATTACCTCTCACCCCAAGCTGCACTTTCCAAAGTTATAAATTTTAATTGCTGGATCTAACTGACTCTTTGTTAATCTTTGTCTTTGCTGTTTGTGAATATTTCTTACTGCTAATCCCCATCTTGTCCTATATCAGCAGTTCTTTACCTGGGATCCTTTAACTTGGAAAGGGAAAAAACATTTTTACTTTCACTGACACCTAACACATATATCTCTATCAATCTATTTATCTATCTTTCTATATATAAATATATACACATATGAATATATGTATGTTTTATGTATATGTATGTGTGTATACACATGGATTCATACATGTATATATAAATGTATATACACACAGACTCATACATATATATATACACACACAAACACACATTCTTTAAAAGTATTTATAGAATTCACTATCCTGTCCTGCCAAAGTGGCTTCACAACACAAAAATGGTTAAGAATTCCTTTCTAAAATACTCTCTCCTCTGGATTTTCATGACAATGCTGTCTCTTACTTCTCCTCCTATCTGTCTGACTGTTTCCTCTCATTTTCTTTTGTTGAATCAACATCCAAATCACCTCCTAACTGTGAGTGTACCCCAAAACTCTTTCCTGGAGCTTCTCTCTCTATAGTCTTTGATTTCATCAGTTCCCATGGGTTTAATTCAAAATATTATACCCATGATTCACATATATATATATATATATATATATATATATTATATCTTGCCCTAGTCTTTCTACTCAGTCTTTTCCCACCAATGCTGCTCCCCCAAACTTCTCTAATGTTGTTGAGGACACCACCACCCTTCTCTTCACATAGGTTCACAACCTCAGCATCATCCCTTGAATTTTCATTCTCTCTCTTATATCATCTGTCTAACCAGAAGTCAAACCTTGCCATTTTCCTTCCATAGCATCACTTACAGAGGTCTTTTATCTTTATTCTCAAAGACACTACCCTGGTTCAGGTCCAACTCATCTCTTTCATGTTTGTGCCCCTGTCTCAGGTCTCTCCTTACTTCAGTTTATCCCCAACACAGCTGCCAAAGTGATTTTCCTGAAGCATCCTTCTGATGATATCTTTTCTGTGTTCAATAACCTCCAGTCTATCTATTTCCTATAGGATCAAATATAAATTTCTGTTTGGCATGCCACACTCTTGACCACAGGGTGCTAATTTGCCCTGATGCATTATGTATACTGGCCTTCTTACAATTCTTCATACGTGATGCTCCATCTCCCTTCTCTGAACCTTTACACTATTTTCTCCCCTCCCTGGAATGTACTCTCCCTTCAGCTCTGCTTTTTAGAATCCCCAGTTTCCTTTGGGGCTGAGTTCAAGTGCTACCTTCTTCCAAAACCCTTTCCTGATCCTCCTAATGGATGGTGCCTTCCTGCACCCCAGTTAGCTTGTATCTATTTTGTAAATACTTATATATGCACACATTTGTTTTCCCAGGCAAGAGCATGAGATTATGTCATGGTAGAGAATCTTTCATTTGTACCTTTGTAGCCCCAGAACCTAGCAAGGTACTTGGCATGATTGTTGATGGACTGATTGTATGTAAACTACTTGGGGGGGTGAAAGATGAGGAAGAAGATGGCATGGTACCTAAGTGGTCTAGGTAGGAGGTTGACAAGAAGATGTTATTAGGATAAGGATAAATAAACCTTGTAGACACATTAAAAGGAGATTGTTGTAAAAGATAAAACTGAAGCTTTAGGAGAGATGACTGATGCACAGAGTAAACCCTTCATACATATTTTAATGAATTAAGCAAGGTTCTAGGGGAGTGAATGAGGTCAAGGTGAAGGTCCCTCTTAGTGAAAGGAAGAAGGAAAAATAGGGTGACAATGTAGAGAAAGGGGAATGGGCCAAGTTCAACTTGTATGGCGTCATTGTTCCCAGTGAAGTGGGGAGCCATCACAAAAAAAATGAGACTAAGATGGGGGCATCATTTGTCTTGGTGGCAAAAGTAAGAGTGATGAAAAGTTTTAGAAAGAGTCACTATGAGAAATGACATGAAGTTTATTAGTTATGATACAAGGATTATCGAAGAGCAGTGAGGTTATTTGCCATCATTTGGTAGTGGGTAAAATCATTTTAATTTCAGGACTTTTTTCAGTGATCTTCATCAGCCCAGAAACAAGAATAAAAGAATAAAATAAAATTATATGGGGACTGATAATGCAGAACTATAAAAATAAAACAAATCTCCAGTACAGAAAAAAAGCCCTTTATAACCTAGCCCCCTCCTATCTTCCCAGTCTTACTAATTACTCCCTGACATATACTCTTCCATCTAGTGACAATCCTGGCTGTTCCACCAAGACACTCTTATCTCTTGGCTCCCAGAATTCTCTCTGAAATGCTCTCCCTTCTCCACTATGACTTCTTTTAAATATCAAATAAAATTCTATGTCCTACAGGAAGTCTTTCTCAACCCCTCTCAATTCCAGTGTTTTCCTTCTTTTAATTATTTCCTATTTATCTTGCATATACCTTGCTTTGTGTGTATTTGTTTGCGCGCTATCACCCCCATTAAATTGTTAGCCCCTTGAGGGCACAGACTGATTTTTGCCTCCTTTGTATCCTTAACACTTAGCACAGTGGCTGCATATAATAGACACTTAATAAATATTTATTGAATGGATCATTGAATGATGCCAAAGAACCCCTCCAGTCTCAGTGGCTTGTTTTTAAAGCCCTTCCAGGAAAGGCACAAGGCAATCATTCAGGCAATACATATTCACTCTCCAACAGTACTTATGATCAACACCCCATCCTTAGTCCTGCGTTTAACCAGGGCTGATGAGGAAGGTTAGGATTTAAACC